>CM076584.1:820460681-820536157 GCA_034641835.2 Pinus albicaulis | reverse complement strand
TAAGATGGAATGGGATGTATATTTGTGAAGTTTTTCAATAAAGAAGTTCCTTGATGGTGTTTTGATTACAATTTTAAGGAGCTGAAGAAGGATTACACCAAATTGGTAGTAGAGAACCCCTGCTATTCAAGGAGGTTTTGCATGTTTTCTGGATAAGTTGCTTTCAATTTTGTTTTGTCATGTTTCCTTACTTAGATTGCTTTCTGAAATCATAGCTTTTAGCATAATCTTTCATGGCAGCCCGGGCATTTGCACATCTTTTTATAATGACTAATGACATGGAATCAATATTGTCCTTCTGTTGATTTCTTTTTCTTATTTTTTGTTTAATTCCAGCACTGTTTTGTTTATTTCAGTCTTGCACATTTGCTTTAGTAGTTAGTTAGATATTAAACTGTTCATGTCATTTTTAGTTACCTCCGAAAGCCATAGCGAGACTAATGGTGAGGGATTGAAGTATGAGTGTGTAGTTTGATATTAGTTTACTTTTCTGCAAGTTAGATATTAAACTGTTCATGTCATTTTCAGTTACCTCCGAAAGCCATAGCGAGACTAATGGTGAGGGATTTAAGTATGAGTGTATAGTTTGATATTAGTTTACTTTTCTGCAAGATAGATATTAAATTGCTCATGTCATTATCAGTTACCTCCGAAAGCCATAGCGAGACTAATGGTGAGGGATTGAAGTATGAGTGTGTAATTTGATATTATTTTATTTTTCTGCAAATTAGATATCAGATTGCTCAAGTTGTTTATGATTACCTCTGAAAGCCATAGCGAGACTAATGGTGAGGGGTCAGAATATGAGTTGATGTAATTTGATTTTAGCTTTACTTTACTTGCAATTCTTGGATTTCTTTGAGCACAGTTTCTTTTGTATTTAGACAGCAGCAAGGGTAATGGGTTTCATGATCAATAGTTCACTGTTTGTTTGACTAGTATAGTGGCACATTTTCATTTTCTTTTAGGAATTAATTTTGTCATTACATGTTTCAAAACCCTTTTGAAGTTTGAAGTTTGGGAAATCATTATAAAGGACATCATTGCCTTGAACATTTATATCCATACTTGTCTTTTAGAATTTCCATTTCACATTAGGAAACCAACCAAGATAAATAAAAATCCAAAAACGACAAAAAGTAAGAGATAGGTTATCTTGCACATATAGTGCGCCACACTTCGTCAGCTTACGAATCCCGGATTGAAAAATTAAAGTAGCAATTTAGGACACACTAAATTGACCAAACAGGTGGCATGGGGAAATGGGCAGACGCGACGGCTGAGGTTACTTCAAATTATGGAAAAATGATTGTTGCAGGGTTACTTCTAATTATGGTAATTTATGCTGTAAATCTAGGCGATCTTACAGACTAACACAAGTACTGACTGGCATGATATGGACTGACATTGACACATTTACGAATCCTACGGGGATGACACGCTGGACACGCCCCTCCCCGACCACAATCGATTGAGGTGCAGTCCCCGCAACAGAGTGGTTATTGACGACCCATGCATGAACAAGAAAGACTACCTATGCTCATCCCGGTTGCGGGAGAGTTTATTAAGCTACGCTACTCTACGACTTCTCTCGGTTGCGAGAGTCATTAATAAAAAATGAAAGGACTTACTCGTAGTAAGGTTTCAAGCATGTGCCATTCACCCACCCAGGTAAAACAGTACTGTCCAGCTGAGCCAACCGAATGACGCTAGGATATCTAATCTCGACGATGAAGTAAGGTCCCAACCAGTGCATCTAC
Source organism: Pinus albicaulis (assembly GCA_034641835.2). Taxonomy (NCBI): domain Eukaryota; kingdom Viridiplantae; phylum Streptophyta; class Pinopsida; order Pinales; family Pinaceae; genus Pinus; species Pinus albicaulis. The sequence continues at coordinate 820,534,397 of CM076584.1, read as the reverse complement.
AGTTTTCCTGGAAACTTCTGAAACTTGCTGTCATATAAGAGGACCTTTTCGCCAACCTGGAACATTTTGTTCTTGATGTGGCGGTCATGCCACACCTTCTGCCTGTCCTTCTAAACCTTCTGGTGAAACTCGGCCAGGAACCGGGCCTCGTCCAGCTCTTGTAATTCATGTAGGCACTCCTGGAGTGATGCTTCTTCCGAGAACTTGAGGGATGTGGAAATTAAAAGACTTGGTACAGTGAACTCGACGGGAATCACAGCTTCCCACCCATACACCAACTGGAACGGTGTTTGATTGGTCAAGCACTTCACCGTAGTCCGGTAGGCCCATAGTGCAGCTAGTAGCCGCTCATCCCAGTCATCCCGCTGGGTGTTGCAGATCTTTGTCAACCCCTTTTCAAGAACTTTATTGAACGCTTCAACAATACCATTGGCTTGCGAATGGTACGGGCTACTTTTGTGATGTTGAATCATAAAGGTGTCCAGTAGTGACTTGACCGTGTCATTAATGAAATGCGTACCTTGATCGCTAGTTAAACTTCGCAGGCAGCCAAACCTGCTAATGATGTGTTCAAAGATGAACCGTGCTGCTGTATCTGCCGTGCAGTCTCGTACCACCGCTACCTCGGCCCACCTGGTGAGGTAGTCGGTTGCAGTAATGATGTAGCGGGCCTTGGAGTGCCTGGCGACTGGGGCTATGGGGCCTACGACGTCGATAGCCCACTTCTCGAACGGCCGCAACACATGTACTGGGTGTAGCGGAAGCTCGTCCCTGTGAGAGGGCCTCCCCATTCACTGACAGACATCGCATCTCTTAAAAAATGTCTTACAATCGGCATGGACCATCGGCAACCACAGTCCAGCTTGGAGTACCTTCCTCGCGGTGGGTTTCGCCCCCACATGCCCTCCTGCAACGCCGCTGTGGCATTCCCACATCACGGCTTCATGTTTGTGGTCCAGGACACATCTGCGCAGAACCTCATCGAGGCCTAGTTTGTATAGCTGCCCCGCAATCAGTTGGTATTCGGCGGCGTGAACGACCAAGTGTCGTTTCTGGAGTGGGGTGTAGTCCTGAGGGCACTGCCCCGTGGTCAGATAGGTGGCAACGTCGGCCAAGTAATCCGGTACAGCTTCGACTCGGAAGAGGTTAGCATCCGGCAGCTGATCATCGATAGAGTCGTCGTTCTCCCCCGTCTCCAACCTGGATAAATGATCGGGCCCGACGTTCAATTTCCAGGGCTTGACGATCACGTCAAACATGAATTCTTGGAAGATTAGAAGCCAGCGACAGATCCGTCCTTCCAAAACATGCTTATTGACCAGGTACTTCAATGCAGAGTGATCCGTAATGAACTTGAACTTGCCTCCTAGAAGATAGTGGAGGAACTTCTAGAGCGAGTACACCATTTCCAGGGCCTCCCTCTCGGTGGTGGTGTAATTTATTTCCGCATTGGACAGTTTGCGGCTGGTGAAGTAAACTGGGTGGTCAACTGTCATCTCCCCTGGTTGCGCCAAGACAGCCCCAAGTGCAATATTAGAAGCATCGATGTGCACGTGGAACTTCTTATCCCAATCTGGGTGAATAAGAATAGGCACCGTTGCCAGCTTTTCCTTCAGGGTATCAAGGGCCATCCGACACTCCTCTGTCCACTGGAATATTTCTAACTTCCGCAACTGCTTTACTAAAGGAATAGTGATCTTCGCGTAATTGCGGATAAACTGCCTGTAATACCCGGTATGCCCTAGCAGTGCCTGCAACTGCTTAACCGTTTCAGGATCTTCCATGTGGACGATCATGGCTACCTTGGCGGGGTCGACGTAGACCCCTTGCTTGCACACCACGTGTCCTAACAGTGTGCCGAAAGGAACTACAAAAATGCATTTCTTCAAGTTCAAGGAAATCTGCAACTGTTGACACCGATCGAACATGATACGCAACAGGGTGGCATGGTTCTTCAAAAAACTGTAGACGGTCCAGTCATCCATGTAGACTTCCAGGAACTTGTGGATATACTCCCGAAAAGAAATGATGATGATCCGGGAAAACACGGCCAGGGCGTTCTTCAATCTGAACGGCATCACGTGGTATGCGAACGATCCCCACTCGGTGGTGAACATCGTCTTCATTTTATCCTCTTCTGCAATATGCACTTGATGATAGCCTGAAAAGCCATCCGTGAAGGAGTAAGCTTCATTCCAAGCAACATGATCCAATACTTCGTCGCTGAATGGAGCTGGAAAGGGATCATGGATGCAGGCGTTGTTCAGAATCCAGTAGTCGATACAGACGCGTATCTATGATTTTTCCTTTTTATTCTGAATGATAATAGGGCTCACCCACTCAGCTTCCTCCATTGGAAAGATGAGAGCTGTGGCCAACATCTTGTCAATCTCCATCTTGACCTTTTATTTGATCTGTGGGTTCAACCGATAGGGTCGATTCTTCACGGGCCTAGCATATGGTTTCAGCACAATACACATTTCTCCGAGGTCACCTTTGATACGCTTAGAATCGACAACCGATGAAGGGAATAAGTCTTCGTATTCCTGGAGGAGGTTGAAAATTTCCGTCGTCGTCTCCTCATCCCAATAATCCCCAACCGTAGCCATTTTGGGTTTTTCCTTCGTACCGATGTTCAACTTATTTGTCTTCAACGGGAGAAAATGGATGCCTTCAGTAGTCGGTTCTTCTTTGATGTTTTGCTCGCCTTCCTTCTCTTCGAAATATAGGTGCCTTAGGTCCTCCAGACTGTCATCGTCCGGACCGCTGTCAATCCGTTGGCAAGCCAACTCACGCCTAGCCTCAGGACATAATGCAAAGGTGCTCTCATCGGTCTCTGGGTCGTGGAGAAGAAGGACCCCCTTGATAGCTTGTAATGCCCGGGACACCAGCTCGGTGTCTCCTTCGAAGGAAAAGCACCGAACAAATTTGTTCGTGACTTCTTTCCAGGAGCTGGTTCTGCTTTTCCACTCTTGCTCTAAGTACTAGGCCTGGGGGATGGTATCTAAGGAGTGGATGAACCGATGTACCCACAGCTCTTGCGGGTATCCTAGACTTTTCCATTGCTCCTCACAGGTGCTCAGGTGGTCCCGTGGATCGGAAGTCCCTTGGTACCTGTGCCTGCTTCGCGGGCCTTCTTCTTCTCTGAACTGCGCCCTTAAAGCCTCCGCCACACAACTCCACCGCGAAAGGGTGTTGCGGTGATTTTTCCACCACCTGGCTGATGTGGAATGTAGTGCGACGTCCAAAAGTGGTATCTTGCTTCCTTCTGGCACCATGTCCTCGACCTTTTTAATAAAGGTATTGACAGCTTGCATGTTCGACAGGGTGGGGTATTCTCTGAACTCAGCACCAATCCAACGGACTCGGGCAATGGCGACACATCTCCGCGTGCTGGTCTCGTACCCCCCTTACTGCCAGTCTTCCTAGGCTAGTTCCGATCCCAGCTCCGAGCTCTGGACACTGCGCCAGCTGAAGGAGCTGATTGTGGTTGGGTTAATGTAGTCCTCCCGCTTCCCGGCAATCATCTGATAAAGGTGATCCATCATCTGAGGATCCTCCCAGCTGTCCACAGTTTCGGTATATCGTGGGCCTTGATACGGGTCGAGAGGTTGAGTGACCCAGACCTCTCCATCTTCGAAGATCATCAGCTCCTTTTTGAGGTCAATGATGGCGTAATTCTCAAAATCCCAATCGATTCCTAGCAGGGCGGGGTAAGGATCCTTGTCTCCCATAATATCATTAAGGTCAAAATTCATGTAAGTCTTCACCCCCACAATGTCGACCTCGACGCCTTCAAGTCGTCCGATTGGCACAATGCAATACTGGTTCGCCATTTTGAGTTGGATTGGTGAGTAGGTCAGTCGTGGCCGTCCAAGAGCCTCCCACGTATTTTGTGACAGGATGTTGACGTCAGACCCTAAATCAAGCATGGTATCACTGATTTGGAATCCCGTAACCTGCGTGTTAAGCCAAAACTCTTTTCCCATTCGTCGCTTGTTCCGCTTGACCCGCTGCAAAAACTGGGGTGTTGTGTCCATAGGTTCCCTCGGCCTTGTATTCCCCTGTAGTTCGTCCTCCAAGGTACTCTTGAGCTGGTCCTGCATCGAAGCATTATCAACAATCTTGAGGAACAGCTAAAGCCATTCCTCAATCAAGGTCCCCGTGGCGCTCTACTCTCTGGAGCCAGTCGTCGGGGGTACCTCAAGGCCTCTAGCTTCCCCCAGCTGAGCAAAAGCCTCCATCGCCTCCTGGAAATACCTCTTTTGCGCGTCTGGCCGGATCAGTTGTTTCGAGGAGGCAGGCCAGATAGCCCGAATTGGCTCCTTTCCATGAGCATCCTCTCCCGTCTTCTTGCCACCACGTGTCACGATAGCTACATTCTGCATGGCCGGAGTCGCGGTTCCTCGCAGCTCGGAGTTTACCAAATTCATGCCCATTTGCCGTGCCTGTTCCTACGACTTCTTGATGAGTTTTGGACAATCCTCTATTGCATGGGCATTCACGCGGCACTGGGAACACCATGGAAGTCGGGGAAGGGGACATTCCTGAGCCACATGACTCTCCTAGTCACAGAGTAGCATCTCACCGGACCTCGTCCCCCTGTGCGGCCTCCGCACATATTGCCTCCTCTTCCCTTGGAAGCCTCGTTCACCCTATAGGAGGGTCGGTCCAACTGGTTCGTGAGTGCATCGAGAGCCCTGCACGGCTCAGTGTTGTGAGTCATGGAAGCACAAAACTCACAGTATACATTGTTTGGGGCGATGGAGTACTTTTCTAGTACTGGGCACATCCGAGGTTGATGCCCCATCGTCTGACAAATCTCCCAATAGTCCGTGGCGGTTGGGTTTGGTTGAGATGGGAACTCTGCATAAGGTTGTTTCAGCTGGTATGCCCCCTGCGGATTCATCGCCGTGCCACCCCCCATGGGTGGACCCCCCTGGATTGCTGCGACAGAGGGTCCCACACCCGTGCCACGCAGCTGAGGACACTCTGTTGCGACGTGGCCTTCGACCAGGCAGTGAGTGCACCAAACGTTCAGCCTGGCTGGTCTTATAGGCTGCATCTCCTTGAGATTTTCAGTTAGGCTAGCGATATGATGCTGCAATCCCACCAAGGAAGGATCCTGTGGGGTCGGCCCTCCTCGATATTCCTGAGGGAAGCTGGCCATGGCCTCTATCGTCATGGCCTGTTCCAAAGCATCCTGCAAGTTGTCAATCTTCTGCTGGGTGAGGGGGGTTCGTGTCAAGGGAAGCAGAGCCTTGATGAACCAGTCCCTCTGATGGTTTTGGTCGATCGGGTAGCTGAGTTTCCTGATCGCGTCCTTGAATCGACGCATCAGCTCCCATGCAGTCTCTCCTTCTTTCTGCTTAATCTCCTAGAGCTCGGACAAACCCCGCTGTTCTGTCTAGGGAAGTTTAAATTCCCAGACAAAATCCCGCTTAACGTCCACGATTATGGGATTAAGATGTGCCTCGGACCACTTGAAAAACCATCGCAGAGCCCTTTCTCTGAGCGTGGTTTGGAACTCAATTAGCTTCCCTACATTTGGTGTCTGTCGAGCCCTCCATATGGCTTCGCAGAGATAACAGTGTTTCTCTACATCATCATTGCCTCGGCCAGAGAATTTTGGATACCGGCTGAATGACCCGGCCATATTTACTTGCGGAAGGTTGACCAGGATAAATCTTTTGGGTCCTGGTTGCGTTACTGTTCCGTTGGGGAATGCAATACTACTAGTGACGCTGCTATTCACATGTGTCACTATCGACAATGAGCTGCTGTGCAATTGAGTCAATGCTTGTAACTTAAGGAAAATATTACTGAAAGGTTGATAGAGTACCAGGGGAAGGTAGGGATCCTTGCCGTGTAAATCTTTGGAAGTAGGGTTTCCTGGAGAGATGAATGTCGTCCGCTCTTGAAACAACTGCTGCATCACGACGTACCATTCACCATCGAAACTTTCTACGAGCTGCACACCTGCATCATCTTTGTCAGCTGTCGTCTCCCTTTCTCTCTTAGCTGGGCTCCCATGCACCCGCCGCACTTCCACAGCGGTCCCTTCCCTTTCCAGGGTATCCGCCTGAGTTTCCATAATTCCTATCCTCTGAGGCGCCTCCTCTTGATTCTTCCTATCGTTTTCCCATTGTCTTAACTCCCGCGTCACCCTTTCTCACCACCTGTCGGAGATCTACGCCCATCGATGTGCACGTCGCTCCCTCAATCTCCTTGTGGCCTCTGCATCCATCCCCCGCTTCCCCACTTCACACTTCACGTAGCATCTGTTCCTTCAGCCCTTCCCCCAGCATTGGAGGTTTACGCTTCCATGCTCGCCTTTTGGAATTCCATCAGCCCTTCGTCCACCATCAGGGCCGTAATCCACAATAGAATCTCCTTAAGCAGCTTCCCTCTTAGCTCGGAATGAAAGATAGTTTCAGCCTTCAAGAAGGATTGGTAGCACTCTGCAGCAAGCTATACAATATATCCGTCCAAAGTGGTCTCTATCCAAAAATCCACCGCGCGGGTCAACTCAGTATCTAACCGATGTAGAGCCACCCGATCCCCATGCACCCACTTGCGGTTTATCTTCCGTGAGATTTCCCTAGGCACCTTCTTCTGTAACCTCCGCAACCAATTATAGAGGTCGCTAGGGAATTTTCCCCAGAGGATCTCGTAGGTATCACTGGCAGAATCCGAGAAAAGGACGAGATACTTGAACACCCTTTCCTTTTGATTCGTCAACTCCCCTTGCTGAGCAACGAACTGGTCCAGATGGTTATTCCACCATCTCTATATTTCTTCTTCGAAGACCCTTGATACCATGATCTAATTCCCCTCATAGCATGAAGGTCTCAGCAACGAAACCATTTGTTGGTGAAGAAACAGGTCTCGCAGGCAAGACCCAGGTTCAGGGGTTGGGGCCAACAAGGGAGTTCGTTGTAGTCTAGAACCACGCCGGCCTTGTCACCCTACTCTGGAGAGAAGAGAGTCTCTCCTGAGGCGTGCCACGACCACATGCAGAAGGGGAATAGATCAATAGCGGGGAAAGGATCCGAAACTCATGATTAACATAGAATTGATTGCATAAACATCATTATATATGCAAGAACAATCAGAGAGTGTATAGGTATTAAGCAAATAAAATTTTAAGTCATCACAACCATCATGCATGCATGTGACTCACACAATAAGACAAAAACCTGCAAGTATATTAATATCTTCAGCCAAGCCCATAGTTACATCGCTTTCACAGGAAGAGCTTACAAGTCTGTTACAGATGTCTCATAGAACAGAAAGGTAGGTAAGAGAAACCTAGGAACTACAGAGATATCATGCGCGACTTGTGTTCCCTTTGCAGCATCCGCTCAATCTCCTTTAGTCGCTCTGCATTCATCCCTTCCTTCAGCCGGGTGGCAACTATTTATTCACCCGCCGTCGCAACTGTTAGTTTCTCTTGCATTCTTCTTTAGCTGCTTCCGGCTTCTCTCTTGTTGTCTGTGTGTTTTGCTCTCTGTCTTCTGCTGTATATTCTCTTCGTCTGTGCTCATGCATCTGCTTTCTTCAGCTATCTACTTGTTCCTTCGCAACTTCGGTAGCTCCGCTACTCACCATAGTTGTGACTCGATTGCGGCTGCCATGTGTCATTCCGCAACCCCCAAAAAGATGTTCTTTATTCAAAACTCAAAATATTGAAGACAATTATTCAAAACAAGGGCCCCAACAGTTGGTTTGTTTGTTCATCAGATGGATCTGATGAGGATACATTATGATAACCAAAGTTGAATTAAACTCTTGATTAATCCAGTATTCCATGATAGGTCCAAGCATATAGACATCTGGTACCACCATTTCAGAGATTGTGTTTAGAGGAACATTATGTTACTTTGGTACATTCCCACGGAAGATCAGGATGCAGATATTCTGACGAGGGTGCTTACCAGGAGAAAATTCAAATACAATAGAGGCATGATCGAGGTAGCGGATAATTCCTTTCTTTTTGAGAGGGAGTGTTGAAAAGTCAACAAGAAATGCGTGTCTAAAATGTAATGTTATCTCATAATCACTTGCAATAGTTAACTGAGTGTTATAAATTTAGTTAGATCATGAATTTCGAGTTGAGGGTGGTTGGTGAGGCATGCAGAGTGATTATATTAGTTATGGAGTTCGAGTTGCAATTAATGCATTAGTTCAATGGATGAGAAATCAGTTAACTCAATTTATTGAGTTAAAATCAGCTGAACTAGTTGTAACTGCTTGTTGCACTAGTAAGAGGTCAAGTGAATTAAACCAGATTTAATTCACATGAAACTGATGATTTACTATTAATAGCTGCATGCATGTTAGTTCCAGAGGAGACCTAGTTTATACAAAGGTTAAAGGGATGTTAACTATCAGTTGTATCATTAGTAGGCTTCCCACATGCACTAAAACAACCATAGGATTTCCCATGAGCATTGCGCAATTTTGGACAGTTGAATTTCCTAAAGAATACAGATAGCTTTCTACATGAATTGCGCAAGCAAGGCAGTCTGAGAAAAGGCTGAAAATTGGCTAAGTGTTGGTCAACTTTTTTTGGATTAGTGTGAGATGATTAGCATAGTGCAGGAGACTCCTGTGAGAAGAGTGCATTGTAATTGTTTCATGATTTCTTGGTGAATATACAATAGAAGATAAAGGGGTTTTGAGGAGCAAGCTTTCCTTGGGAAAATATCTATGTTGTGGTTTGATTTGATTATTTCTTTACTTGTTATAATTGGTGGTCATGTTTATTTTCCGCAATTGATTTTTAGAAGGATTGAATATCTTGCTTTAGCATTTCACATGATCGGATTGAATCCATTGATATAGATATTGTTTGTATAATTTCTACATTCTTCCACTTTGAATTTTAAGCCTTTTCCTAATGCCACTTTTACTTGGACCTCTAATATCCTCTTGGATCATTCTTCCCCACTGAGGAGCTTCTGGATCTCCAAAAGCATTAATACATCCAACACACCGCTTGTGTCTTCGCCAAACCATACTGCAATCTTCTGCACACAAATATGATACATCTTTTGCAAACCACACATGACTCAAACGAACCCTCACTTTCCAAGAGTTTATAGCACACACTCATTGGTCAAGGATTACATAATAAAAACCCAATACTTCATCTACTCAAAAGGCCAAAAATATCATCGTTGCATTTTGAAGCGATGCAATATGCATCATCACTTTTACATTTATTCGCAATGCATGATTTACAAACTATGGCCATAACTAGATACTAACTCTAAAAAAACCATTTTTTACTTAACAAAGTAAATGGGTGACCTCCTTGTGGCGAATCTGCTTGTGGAATGTCTTTGATGACTAGATTCTTCATGGGTGATTTTTGGAGCTAAAGTGTTTGACATGCAGATTCCTGGTGTTCATCCAGTCATCCTTCCTCTTCAAGAATTTCTGGATTGTCTTGGAACGCTTCCTCCTGATGTGCATATGATAAGGGATCATGGATCCCTCAATGTCGTTAGGATTAGAGGAGGTGCTCTCATCATCTGTCGTTGATGGGTCGCTGGCTGTCTTGGAGCATTCCCCAACTTCCTGACATACCCAAGTCCTGCATGACTGGGTAATTATTCTACTTTGATAGGGTTTATGATTCCTTGTTCATTAATGTCGAGGCCCTTTCCCTGATACCCCATATTCTATACCAGTTTGGATCTGATACCTCTAGTATGTTTTTCAAAAGTAGTGAAATCATCATCATGAAAACTATCTGAAATCAAAGAAACACTTTTTACCTCAAGGGGGTTATGCTGCAGCTTTTACAAGGCCTCATCCTTAGCTCGCAACTGGCATAGAAACCTTTGTTTCTCCTTTTCTGCTTCCTATAGGAGTCTCCTTAGCTCAGTATTCTCTGCTTGAATTCTTTGATTTATCTCCTCAAGTTCCTAGAGCCATGCCGCATTGGGTGACCTTTTCATCTTTGGTACACTATGTGATGAAATTTTTGTTTCATCACCCAAATCTGATCCAAAATCGATGGGTACATCTGCTGCAATTCCAAGAGTTGCAATCCTCCTTTCATCACCAGAATCTGATCCCAAGTCAATTGGTCTAACTCGGGAAACTTCTGCAGTTGTGACCTTCTCATATTCCTCTGATTCAAACTTTTGATCTTGTTTCATGGTGGCATCTCTCTTCTACCTCTCCTTCCTATCATCCCTCTTAGGTCTCAGCTCAGGGTGTAGTTTCTTCGTTGTGTCCTTCTTTCTCCCAATGGGTGCAAGAGGTATTTTCCCCTCTTCGGGGATGGGAATCTGATGGCGCTTTCCGTTTCTGTAATAGAGGTCTCCATTTTTTGGTCATTTTACAGATTGGAGGTATAAGGGTGCTTTATGTAATTTTTCTTGTACTTATTCTTCTTCTCGCCACTTAATGAATGAAGGCCCCCCCATTGTTGAAAAGGTACTGAAGACTTAGTCCGAATTGGATGAACTCCGTAATCAATTTTTGGTGTCTTGGTCTCATGCATGTCATGGTATCTTTGTTCTTCATTTTATGTGTTTATGATTCATGGTTTTAAATGCTCTGTTATATGTAATTTTTCAATTCATCTATAAGAAAAATATCGTGGATCATCCTCGACACTTGACTATTTTTGGGTGTTTCTACATTAACAACTCATCTTACCATGATGCATCTTCCACTAGCAGGTTATTTCATTTTATGAGGTACTCAGTAATTGCTCGATTTCTCACCTTCTTTGTCCTTATTTCCAAAATTGTTTATGGTTCCAGTATTATTTTCCCTTCTTAATCAATCTCTTTGGACTAGGACCTTGTCATTGGTTACCTTATTTAAGCAAGAAAAATGTAAGACTGGATGTACACATGAAGATGGAGGAAACTCCAATTTGTAAGCCATACTTCCAATCTTTTTTAACACCCTATAGGGGTCATAATACCTTGGAGATAGCTTATTTTCCTTTTTTTGTTGCTTGAGGAACATTTTTTTATATGGTTGTAGTCTCATAAATACACAATCCCCCACTTGAAATTCCCTTTCACTAACATGTTGATCTACGTGTTGTTTCATCGTATTTTTTCCATAACCAAATTTTCTTTCAGTAGGTTGAGAACCTCTTGTTGGTTTTGTATGTGGTCCTCTACTACTTGTGTATTTATATTCCATTTCAAAGTTGATGTGATGGATGGAGGATGGCATCCATAAATTTCCATAAAATGGTAACATTTTTTATGAAGTATGGAAGGATGTGTTGTACCACCATTATGTCAAGTGAAATCATTTGACCCATTGTGTATGCATTAGCAGAAATTTCACCCTAAAAGTGACCTCCTATGGAAAAATAATAAAATAATATTTAAAATAATAAAATAAAAGCTATGAATTTTTAAGGGAAAATAAGAAAACTACCTTTTTAATTGTTTTTTTGGCTTATCTCCTTATATGTGTACTCAATTTCAAGTGCAGATACTCATTGGATGCGGAATTAAATTCTGCATCCAACGAATACCCATTATGCATACTTTTGAGAAGACTTGAACACACTTTTTTAATGTATCTTCAATTTTTATTAATGTGGGTCTTCTCAAAAGTATGCATGATGGGTAATCATTGGATGCAGAATTTAATTTTGCATCCAACGAGTATATACACTTGAAATTTGAGTAAACCTATAAGGAGATAAGCCAATTTTTTATTTATGTTAAAGAAGTAGTTTTTATTCTTTTCCCTCCAAAATATTTACATGTACCTCTTTTTAAATTTTAAGGATTTTGATTGGTTTACATATTATGACATGGAAATTGCATGAAAATTTCATGGGCACTTTTAGGCTAAAATTTCCTCTAATTTTATTAGATGCGAAACAATGTAGACATCCTTCTAAACATTTATTCATAATCTTAGTTTTCCCATCAAATTGAGGATGTCAAGATGATATGTGATCCAATTAAGTACCCAAACAAGAAAATAATTCAATTCAAAAATTTCCAATGAAAATTCGATCTCTCACACTTATAATAATCTTTGGTATTCCATGTAGTTTTTGAATTGTTTCCATGAATGCTTTTGACACAATACTTTCTTTAAAAGGATGAGAAAGAGAGGAAAAGTGGGCACACTTTGTCATTCGATCTACCACTACCATAACTACACTCTTTCATTCAAATTTAGGTAAACCAATATTAAAATTAATTGAAACTTCTTATCAAAATTAGAATGGTATGAATAATGGTTAAATGATCCCTCGGGTCTTGATAATCTCTCCTTTATTTTGTTAGCATACCAGACATCATGCCACAAACTTTTGCACATTTTCTTTAATACCTTCCCATAAAAAATCTTTCTTCATCCTATGATATGTATTCAAGAAGCTTGAATATTATCATATAGGAGAAGTGTGTAATTTCAAAAGGACCTTCTATTTGAGTTGAGAATTCTTACATAAGTATAAGAGATCTTGATACCATAACAAATCATCTTTCCATGTAAATTTGTATATTTTAGCGAGGTCCTCCTGTAACTGTTGAATGAGCTTGTATATATTCTCATATTGTTACCATTTTATCCTTTCTTCTTCCACCTAGTCAAATTGTGTAATGAAAATAGCACATAGTAAACCATTTGTGTCTTCCTCTTTCCTTAAGAGTGCACATACTACGATATTTTGTTTGCCTTTTTTGTAGATAATTTCAAAGTCATAACCCAAAATATTTGTGACCTATTTTTGTTGTTATTCTGAAGATATTTGTTTCTTTAAAAATTACTTCAGACTCTCATGATCTATTTTTACGTTGAAGTGTCTTCATATTAGGTATGGATGCTATTTCTTAATTGTATGTAGTGTGGCCAATATTTATTTTTCATAGAAGGGTGTGAGTAAGTTAATTCCTTTAAGTTAACTACTTTCAAAGGAAATGGTTCTTTGTTCTTGCATAAAAACTACACTAATGCCATGGCCGAAGGCATCACACTCCACAATGGAGATTTCTGTGAAGTCAAGTGTCACCAAGACAGGAGTTATAAACGTAGCCTCTTTAGGTTCTTCAAAAGGTTTGGTTGCTTCTTTAGTCCAAGAAAATTATTCCTTCTTCAATTATTTTGTTAGAGGTGTTGCTATTTGACCATAATTCTTGGCAAACTTGCAGTAATATCCTATCAATCCTAAGAATCATCTAAGTTTCTCCAGGATATTGGTAATAGGCCATTCCCTCATATATTTGATTTTCTTAGGATCCACCTTGACACCATCATGTGATATGATATGACCAAAATATTCTACTTCTTGAACCCCAAAGGCACACTAAGAAGGCTTTGCATATAGTTGTTTTGTAATAGCCCTGGTGAAAATTCCATGTAATAAAAGTTAATAAAGGCAAAAATAATAGCCACAATTAATGGGACACTTATTCCAAGCTGAATCTTGGGCAAAAGCATCCTAGTGGATGTTCATTTGGTTTATTATGGCTAAGGAAATTGGAAAAGGCTTTGGAAAGGAAAATGGCATTTTTTGGCACATTTATTTATGAAAATAATGGAAATTAGGAGAAAAGGAAGGTGAAAGGTCACACGTTGCATGTGAGGAGGAAAATGAAGGAAAATAATGGAAAATGAAGAAAAGAGAGGCCTCATCAACAAAAATAATTTTGAGGATCAGTTAGTACATTTTTGTCAGTTCAGTTTTGGAAGCTCTCTCATTATTCTTTCTCTTTCTCTCACTCTTGGACACTTAGAGTTTCATTGGAGCACTTTGGCATTGGATCAAGAAAGGAAAATAAGGAAAGAGGAAGGAAGGATAAAGAAACTACAACAAGATTCCTTGCAGGTATCATTTTTCTTGTGTTATTTCCTTGCTAGATTTGGCATGCATGGTATTGCATGTGGTTATTTTCTATCATGGCATGCATTTTTCCAGGTGTGACATTGTTTCTCAGCCTAGCCTTGCCATTTATGGATAGACATGGTCTGATGGAGTTCTCATATTTTCATTGAGCTAGACTGTTGGATGGATTTGATGCTGAGTGAGGTGGATCTTTGAAATGATATAGCACATGGCCTAGTAACTCCTGAACCAGACTGTGGGTTGCGATAAAGTTGGATAGTGTGTTGCCTTGATTTAGGGCCTAGTGATCTAGTGTGGAATGTGGTAAATCCTGAGAGGTGGGTGCTTTCCATCAGGCCTAGGAATCTTGGGTTGGGATATATGGTAAATCCTAGAGAGTGTCTCGGTTTAGGGCCCAATAATCCCTAGATCAGATTGTGGATTGCAGTAAAGCCTGAGAGACCAGGATACAGGAAAATTCCTCATGTTGTAGGTGGAGAAATCCGGTGGTATCCATACTTGTTTTGGCTTAGTGATCGGGTGGAGATCATGGTAAAGCCTGTACGACATGTTTATTGTTTTGGCCTAGTGTTACACGTCATTTTGTCACCATGACATTTGAATGTTCATATGGGTCTATCACCATCCATATCATGTTCCCTTAAAGGTAAAAAAAATTCATGTTCCTGAATCAAGTCTTGGAAATTGAAGAAACACTTTGTAAATACCCTTAAAATTCTACCTGTGCATTTTTTCTAGCCTTTCCCTGCCCATGCGTGGATGTTCCGTCCATAAAATGTGACGACTCTCGCACTTTTTTCCACTAAAACCCATGCACCCCCGTGAAAATAAAGTAAAAGAAAAAAGTGAATTCTAGAAGCTTATTTGGTTGAATAATCTCCCAATTGGAAGCCTCTAGAGTTGCAAACATTTCGAGCTTTATAACTCCACTTATGGAGCTGATCCCTTGGTCCATGGAACTCAAATCCCTTCATGAGAGGAATCCATCCCCCTCTTCATGGAACTGAAACTACCTCCATTTCCCTATCAATTGAGCTCAAGTTTCAGGTTGAAGGGTAGACAAATGTAGATACCAATGTGATTAGAGACTAATCTATACAATTTCTAAGCTGAAGAGAGTTCGTAGAATGCATACTTTCCACACTAGTGAGTTGTTGTTGGCATAATGAAGATCACACATTTGTGTCCATAAATTTATCATGGTATTCTAAGAGAGGAAGGCTTATCATACTGAAGGAGAATGATTGTTCAGGACCCTAGGAGAAATATGTACAACATCAAGGCATCAAGTTGTAAGATTACTCTTTCTATTTAAGATTAGACATATGGATCTCTTTTTCTCATTGCTTTTTTCTATGCTTATTGGAATAATTTCAATACTTAGACTCGATCACTAATTTGGATTAGTATTTTTGGATTATTATATCTTGTAGATGCTTTGATTATTTGTCTTATCTTTATTGCAGGTTCTACTTATTGGAGAACTAATTTGGAGCAATGGGACAAAGGGCTACATCAGACGTTTGGATCTCAAGGTAGGAGCATGTCCTTCCTAATTTACTATTATAATAATATTGAAATGAAATTAATCTAGAGGAAAAGGCTTTCAAATGGATATTTGTTTTTATTTACTTGCTGGAGTATTAGGGAGATCCCTATTGTCCACAAGAGGGATTAATCCTCGTAACAAAATTGGAAACCATATTGGGTATCTAAATTTTAGTTTTATTTGTTTGTATTTAGTTTGAGATTTTAGTTTTATGATTTGACTTCTCTGAGTCTAGTTGGGTAGATAAATTTTAAGAATCTCTGAAAATTAAAACCTGTTATTTATTTTTTCCAAGTTTTCCTTACCTGCGCGGTTTTATATAGAAAATAGTGTGACAACCTACACAAATTTTAGTTCAATCCAGTGCGCATGCGCACTGTATTCCACTGTAAGTTGTGCACCCCCTGAAAATTTTTGAAAAAATTAAATTTCTCCTTTTTAGAGCTAGATAACCTAATTTTTCAAGTTTTCCCTGATCCATATTAGTTGTCAAATCTTGTGTGTGAACTTATTTTCAACAAATTTTGAGTTTTGTGTGATTTATCATCATGTTTGAATTTTATAAGTGAGAATTCACCCTGGTTTATTGCTGCTATGTGTGAAATATACCTTCATTTTCCTCAGCTTAATGGTTTCATGATTTTCTCTTTTTTGAGCCATCAAGATTGTTGCAAAAATTATTTTTATGAATATTCGTTCCCTATTCATTTGCAAACTCGAAAGAGCTTCAAGCTTACTGAAGCCTTATTCAACACCAAAGCACTCTTGGATGATTTCATTTCTTCTTAGATAAGTGGAAACTGTTAGGGTCCCGTGATTTGGCAGATTGGTAGACCAAATGACAGGGTAACACGGAACCAGTCTTTGGAGTTCTAAGACCTAGCCTTCCTGGACTCAGAGAGGGATATCTCTATTGGGTGCAAAGGATGTGTTCTTTTTTGCTTTAGGGTTTTGATTTTAGGCTAGTTATTAAGTGTAGGGTTTGTTGATTGTTTTTGTTGGGTAAGATGGTCAAGTGGAATAGGTGGAGTGAGAGATCTTTGAATCATTGGGCTATGGATTCAATGAAAGTCATGAGTGTCTCAATGATGAATCAAAGTGTGTTGCAGGGCCAATCTAGCAAGATTAATGGATCCTTAAGCTAATGTGTGAGGTGTAGGGAACATCAAGTTTGGGAAAAAATAGGAGGTCTTAAATACATATAGTTAAAAGCTACAACTCATGAGGTTGGGAAAACCATTAAGCTCAATGAACAATACTTAAACAGATAAATATCCAAGATAAACATTCCAGTGAAACATAGAAAGCATAAGAGCTTCTAACTTTAGTAAATTCACCTTCAGAATTTGGGAAAACATATAAGATAGCACAATAACCTAATCTATGAAGAGGGAACTCCTAAAAATCATAAATCAGGCTATAAAGAACTCTGAAACAAGTTGGTAGGCATGGGAAAAGTGAAAGATTGAACGATACCTCTTTGACTTAACCTAGCAAACAATATTCCAAATAAAGGTTTCAAGACAAAGTTTTGAAAGCCTTAAATATGCAGGGAATACCATGTATCATACTCGTAAAATAGAATGCTAACCATACATGAAACAAACACAAGTTTAGTTGGACCTAAGGAGCAATCAAGAATTCCTTAAGATGACCAAACAGAGGAAAAAATCAAAGCTATAACAAACAGGAGGACTGAGGTGCCTCAAACAACATGTCTCAACCTATACTTTTCTGATTTATAGCAACCAAGAAGAATGAAACATAATGAGAACAAGAAAACATAAAAAAGTTAAGAAGACATCACCATTCACGAAGCTAAGGAATCCTGCAAACAAGCTTCTCCATCATCAAGCCAAACAAGCCATTCATCAACCTCACAAAACCAATTTTTTCTCCAAGCTCATAGAAACCATGTGTTACTCTCAAAGCTCATAAAATGAAAACAAAATACATGAGGGCATCATGTTCTATTTATGGAGAAAAGGGGGACTAAAACTCTAAATATGGTAGCAAAATGTCAAATTCAACCATAAATGTCATTTACGGCCAAGAGACCATGTAAGGCCCAAGCCACATAATATCCTAGGAAATAAATCCCAAAATAACTATTTGCACCTAGTTCTAGAGTGTTTTGCCTCAAAAAACTCAAAAATATCAATTTTCAATAAATGAGTGTGTTTTTTTGACTTTTGGTGCAAAACACAGTTAGACAGTCTCTCTGCGCAGCGCCACTTCAGCAGAAAATAGGGTCTTTTGTGACTAAGTTTGGACCCCTTCCTGATGCTAGATTTGGCTTTGTGATAACTCGTTGGAAATCCTGATGAGTATAATTTCTAGAAATGCTTGAGTTTTCCTGAATGAGTGCGATTTTCCTGCCCAAAAACCCATTTTCCCAACAAGGCTCTGGGCGCAGCACCTTGCCTGAAAATGAGGCAGAATGGTTAAAATTTTGGTGTTGTTTGACATTTTGGGGGGGTAAAAACTATTCCAAATGATCTGAAATTTTGTGAGAAGACTGCTGACGATGAGAGGAATAAAAAAATCTAAAGTTTGCGAGTTGAGGATGCACCAAATTTGTGCATAGTGCCAACGGTGTTGCGCACGGAGGCCTCAAATTTTCAAAAACACAAAATTTTGTTCAATTTGGTCCAAAATTTGTGGAGAGGTCCCTCAAGAGGTCTTGGACATCCGTTGAGAAGCCTCAACCAAAACTCCAAGGCTATCATGCTTTTTTTCCTCCTTTAGGTTTTTTATCTCCATGAGGGCCTCCTTCAGTTTGGCACAAGCAAGCTTGTTTTTCTTTTCATAGTGCTTGGTCATTTTCTTTTGGAGAGAAAGGCCCCTTTTCACCATCTTGAAGTGCTTGTGCTCATTCTTGTAATGCTGAATGACCTATTGTGCCATCTCAAAATCTCTTTCCCACTCCTTAAGCTGTTCATCTTTGGTTAAGAGTAGAAATCTGATGTTTATCTCCTTGTCCTCATTGTCACTATCCAGATCAATGAATTGAGGCTCTTGAGTAGTCTTCTTGATTCTCTTACTTCTCCTCACCTTTACTTGCTGATCACCCCTTTCCATATTTTCCTTGCCCTTGTCCAATGGTTTGATAGTTGGAGAGGAGATGGCCCTTTGCCTTTTTGAGGCAGCAAACACATCTCTCTTCCCTCTGTGGTATGTGCATGTGACAGGAGTGATAATAGTAGTTTTGGAAGTGTTTTTATCACTGTTGTGACACTTTTTATTGTCACCAACTTTTTCATTTTTTCTATGGCCTCCATGAGTCACTTCATGCCTCATTGGGTCACTACTTTCTTGATATTAAGCATCATCATCATCATTATCTTCCTCAATGCCTTCTATACTATCATTTTTGCTTTCAAATTGATCATTAGCTTCTATAATTGCCCCAGTTTGACTTTGTTCCTCATAAAGGTCTTTTTCTTCATGATCCTCTGGGCTATTTTCACTTCTATCATCATTAGGAGGCTGATTTGTGTCATGACAGTCATGTAGAAATTATATAACTGATATGTTATACATCCGATATTCTCCTGATCACACACTATTTGACTTCATGCACAATCCAAAATCTCTTCTACCATTGATCATTAATTGTGGAAATAAAATCAATTGCATGCACACATTAAAACCATAAAAATTCACACATATGAACACAATAATTTATGGGAAATCTTAAAGCTGAAAACCCCCAACTATCTGTATATTATATGTCATAGAGATCATGTAAAAATTATCATACAAATCTCCTCACAAGCTCTCAGTACAATCTCCAATTGCTACACACTAATCAGGCCTTGATCTTGCAAATCCATGCACTGATCTTTGCCAGCCTTTAGCCTGCCTCTACTGCGCAATCACTGCTGAAGAATGGCTCTAGATGAACTCGAATTAATCCTATATTGACCACAAAATCCTCATTGGAATCTCCAACCACTGTGTGTTTCAAATCATGCAACACTATAGTCACAACTAATAGTCACACTGCTCTTTCACCTACCTCTTCATTGGTCTCCACTGAAACTGTCCATGCACTGTATTTAACTGATGTATTCTTTAGTTGATTAAAGAGTTAATAATTATTGAATTAATTAATAATTAATTCACACCACTCTCACTAGTGTATCAATCAGTTAGACTAGATACAACTAGCTCAACTATGTTTAACTCAGTTAAACTGAACACAACTCCATTAACTTCCTCAATCAGCTCCACCAAACTCTCTCACATTAGTTCTAACTGAAGTATCCATGCAATAGCTCCACTTGACCCTTAGTAATAGCGTAATTCCTTTTGTCAGCTCCTGTGCCACATATGTGCACTTAACTGAAGTGCTCCAAGAGAATAAGATAATGTTTATAGTCCAAAAATTATTAAGAGCTAATAATATTCGACATATCTATTTTTAGACTGGAAATCTAAAAATAGATTCCGCCCAATATGTCTAAAAATAGAAATCCATCTATTTTTCCAACTTGAAAAATCATCCACAAATAGCATCCTGCAACTCATAGAATATGATCTACATGTCTAAAAATAGACTTTGCGACAAAAATCACTTGTGTGGGCCCCACCTAGTTTAGGTGATCACTTTCCAACTAGGATCAGGAATGATGTTTCAGGATGCCTCCTTCACTGTTTATTGTTGCAATCTTCAACAAGTCATGAAAACTGTCATGAATGTCATGACTATCTCTTTGGTTGTCTTGCTCATCACTAACTGTCCTATCAGTGTCATTCCCTTGGTCACTGCTTGCCTCTTCAAATTCTGTTTGTGCCTCATTGTCTTCCTCTTCTTAATCTTCTATTTCCTCATTATCTCCACCTTTTTCCGTACATGGGAGTGATTCATTTGTATCATCACCATCACTATTTTCCTCCAAGTGCTCACTGTCTTTGTCTTCATCACTGCTGTGCTCACTTCAATCTTCTTTATCAACATCCTTCTGATCTTCCTCATGAAACTCTGTGTCTGCCCCACTATTTTCATCATTTCCACCATCATCTTTTTGTTCATCATTTCCATTGTAAACCCCTTGTCTATCATCAAACTCTGTCTCTCACCTAATGATTTCTTCATCCCCACTGTCATCTGCTTGTTCCTAATTATCACTATCATTATCTTCATTTGATGCATTAGGAGAAGAGGAAATAGGTAGGTTTCCTTGTGGAGAAGGCATAGGTAGAGGCGATGGAGGAGTGGAGGTAAGTGAGTGTGAAGTGGAAGGAAAATTTTGCTGAATGAAGGCTTGGGGATTTGAAAATATATCATGTGAGATGAAAACTTCCCAAGGGATTCCCTGCTACTCTAGCTAGTGCAAAACAATCATCTTAACCAAGGAGTGGTGAAAAAGGCTTTGCATTTGGTGGGCATAACTCCTTTTCTTTACCACTGAAGCCATTTTGTCAATGCTCCAGTAGAGATAGTATGGTAGGTTTAGCAATTTAACCCTGGTAAAGTGCATTAGCAGCCTTATGTGATATGAATAAAGCCTGGAGTACCTCCCCTCAGAAGTGAGGTACTTGATTATCTGCCTCATTAGTGGGGCATATCTCTCTAGCAGGTGGGAGAAGGGGAAAAAAGTCTTGCAACCTTGTTGATAGCTAGGTTTGAGGAAGGGTTCATAGTAGCTTAAGGCCAATTTTTTCTTCTTGAACCATCTCTCACCTACATCTGGTATCCCTGTGGCTTTAGCAATGGATTCAGATGATAACTCAAATTTTACTCCTGCTAGGTTGACCTGGTGGTTTTGTAGGCTTAGAATGAACAACCTAGTCAAATATGAGTGGTTTTGGACTTGTTTAAGCCTCTCACAAAACTGATAGCGTCCAACATCTTGAAAATATGCAAGGATCATGGGAGAAGAGGTAATTTGAATTATATCCAAGGGCTCAAACCAATTATTCCTTCCTCCCTTGTGTTTTGGATTGATAGGCCTTTTGCCTTCATCACTACTGGTACTGATCTCTTCTCCGGACATGGTGATTGATTGTGTCTTTAAAAAAAATGTTTTTTAGCTTGGTGAGAGCTTTTATGTCTAGGGAGGAAAAATGAGTGATAGTGAGGGAAAAATTTAACAAATGGAGGAAAATGGAAGAAGTCAAGGAATAATTTCAGAGTTTAGAAGAAGGATTAGCTTGCATTTAGTGTATTTATGCTAATGACCACTCTCCAATTGGTAATTCTTGCCCTAGAGGGTAAAATGTTTGATTTCCATGAAGATTAGGGTTTAGCCAATTTAGATTTTTTATACTCTCCTTTGATTATGGATGCAAAGAAAACACTTGCAGGGCAAGGAAGAGTGACAACCAACCTGTTCAAACTTTGAGAAAGAGCGTAGGGAAAAGCTGAGGATCAAAAAACTGAGTTTTGGCCACTTTTTGGCAACCCTGGCCAAATTTCCTCAGTGCACAGTGCCACCCAACTGGCCATTCCTGTCGGGTCCTCTGTGCGCAATGCTGGGTTGGGTCGGGCTATTGGAAGGCCTGTGTATAGCACTGGGGAGGCTATGGGCACCTCGGGAAAGTTATCGGGCATGTTGGGCCTTCCCTGTGCGCAACACTGGGTCGGGTTGGGTCTTCCCTGTGCGCAGCGTTGTTGAATGGTGGGCAAGTCGGGCCTGAAATGGGCCTGTGTGTAGCGCTACAGTCTATGCGTAGCACCGACCCTTCGGTGCGTAGCGTATTTATTTTTTGCACTATCTTTTCTCCTCTGTGTGCATCACTGAAGGCTATGTGCGTAGCGCCTCTGTCTGTGTGCAATGCCTGGAACAAAACCTAGTTTTTGCAGAAAAACCCTAAAAATGATTCAACAACTCTCTTCCTCTCCTTCAAAAAAAAAAATGAGTTTGGAAGAGAGAAAAATATCTTTATACTTCCTTTTGAAAAATAATTTCATGATCAAACCCACTTTCTAATGTTTGTTTTCACTTCTTCTTTTTTTTCAATGTCTTTTTGGTCCTTTTGTTCTGTAGGTGGCAAAAATATGAGAAAATGGTTTTTTCCTTGGCTAGAGAATCTTGATGCTTCTCTTGGATTTCAAAAAATTTTAAACCAACTTAACCTTGCCTCTTATCCACATTTGGAAACATGAACCAGTTCTTTAAAAAGAAAAAGGTAATTTTGACAAATTTTTGAGGAAAAAAGGTAGACAATGACATTAGTGCTCTTTTTGAAGGTTTTCTTCACTTTATCTTTTTCATGGATTTCAAAATTTGTAAATAGTAAGCTTGTGATCATTTTGGCACCTTTACCTTGGAATATTTAGTCTTGTATTTTTTATGCCTTTGATTGCTTGGTGGATGAGACTGAAGAGAAGAATTCTAACCTTCCTCTAACTAACATTCTGTCATGTTTTTACTGTGAAGCAGTGAAAAACCTCTTGGTGTAAAAACCCTAGCAGTTGGCATCAAAAAATGCTTTAGTCTTCATATGTGCCACCACTTTTAGATACATTAGGTTTGTTTGACCTTATCAACCTTCCTTTAGGTAGCCATCTTTGACAGTCCTGCAGAAGTGTCACTCATGGCTAATCTAACTCTTGCAAAATATACTTTTGATAAGGAAACCCTTGTTGGAGGCTTCTCTCCTTTGTTTTTAGACTAATTACATGTCTGCTTCTTTGACCATATTGACAGTGATATATCTCTGGTTCATCCTTATTTATTTCATCTCATGCTTGCCTCCCTTTTGACTACTTTGAACTCTATTAGGAATTTTTCTTCTGTGATCCATAAAATGTGTGTAAAAATTTTCGGTGAAAATCACATAAAAGAAATTTTTGTCGATGCGTTTCGAACCAGCCAGTGTGGTTCATCATCAGGACAAGATGAGAAATCTGATCAAGAAACCAGTTTAAGTAGAACGGGACCGCTCCAACTAGCCGTTGGAAAAATGGCTAGTTTGACTAGAATAGGAAAATTATTATTATTATTATTATTATTATTATTATTATTTTTTATTAATTTTTTTAAATTTGATTATATTTTTATTATAAATTCTATATAAATAAAAATAAAATAAAAATAAAACAAAAAATCAAATGAAAAAATAATAATAATAATAATAATAATAATAATAATTAATCAATTAATTTAATATTACTAAAGAGGTAAGATTTTAAAAATAAATAAAAAAATAAATAAAAATAGAAAAATAAAAATAAAAGAATTTAAATTTAAAAATAAAAATAAAAAATAAAATAAAAAATAAAAATGAAAAATAAATAAATAAATAAAATAATACTAATAAAAATAAAAAATAAAAAAATAAATTATATAATTATATATATATATATATATAAAATAAAATAAAATATAAACAAAAATACTAATGAGCACCAAATTAGTAAAATAGAAAGAGCACATCTGGATAGATCGAGAGAAGAAGAAAAAAAAAAAAAACCTAAGAGTGAAGAGCAGGAATCCAGCATCTGCTAACATTCCACCCATCATCCCTATTAAGGTTAACCGACCTCTTTTCTATTTCCAAGGCTTCCCTTAACTTTCGGTGGTGGAAGTGGTCAATAGTTGCAATAACCTTAGTATCTTCAATACAAATATGGTGATTTGTTTTTTCAGCATGCTCTGCCAAGGCAGAGGACCGAGATCTACCAAGTCTAAGGTCAACGACATGTTCATGAATTCTTTGGTTAATAGACAGACCAGTTTCACCAATGTAAGGGGTCCCACAGGAACATGGAATCAAATAAACACCCTTACCATCCATCGGGCAAATCGGGTGATTTGTTTTTTCACCGAAAATTTTTACACATACTTTGAACTCTTCTGACAGTATTTGAAAACTCAAGACCTTGCACTGTTACTCTTTGTCACTTGTCCTTTTGGTGAGGTGGAATCAGTGCTTCTTTGTCAAACCCTTAGAGGGTAGCTTGAAACCCTTTGAATGCCATCTGCTATTATGAAGGAGACTTTATCATCATTTTTTGACCAGTTTTTCATTCTTCCTGTTAGGCCTCTGTAATTTAGTAGAGTGGTAAGACTAAATGTTGCAGAGACTACATCAAAAACCACTTTGGGATTCTAGGATCTAGCCCTCCTGAATCTAGAGAGGTA
Source organism: Pinus albicaulis (assembly GCA_034641835.2). NCBI lineage: Eukaryota > Viridiplantae > Streptophyta > Pinopsida > Pinales > Pinaceae > Pinus > Pinus albicaulis. Next base: position 820,509,901 of record CM076584.1, on the reverse strand, counting down.
TCTCTCTATAAGTGCAAAGATTGATTTATCTTTTAAGTTTTTAGTGGGATATTAGGCTAGTTATTAAGAACAAGAATTTTTGTTTGTTTGGTTGGTCGGGTATGATCTTTAATTGGATGGAAAGTCCTGAAAATGAAAGAGTTTCAGATGGGTGAGGATGTGAAAAATCAAAACAAGATTCAATTGATAGGATAGGTATGAAACAACACTTAATCCATTGGGCTATGGAGTCATAAAAGGTTTTAATTGCACAATAGTTTTCAAGAGTGGTCCATGGGGAAAGTCATCTATAACAAAGGATCTCTTTAGATTTAAATGATGGGATGGAACATTAAAGTGTTGAGAACAAAGTAAAGCTAACAACTCAATCAAGAATTGATTAACTCTGCTGAACAAGAAAAATCCTTTAAGTAACTATTTTGAAGTAAACCAAAGGACATGGCTAACCATAGACTTCTTTGGACAAAATTGTCCTAAAACCAACTTATCAGACAAGAAATCCGGTAATCCCTTTGACTACTTTCAGAAAGGATGAAAACATATAAGAAAATAAAGTGTAGCTTAAGATCAAGGAAAGACTTTTAACTTAGCTTGCTTTTAGAATACTCTTAGGGAAACTTTCAAACAACCTTAGGAGAAATAACTAGAAGACAGGGCAAACCATAAAATTTCCTAGTTTAACTCTACTTAGCGTGTAACGAAAAAATCATTCAAGAACAATGTTTAGAGTTTAGACAGTAAGACATCGGCTCACCAACATTCCTTGACTGTTTAGACTGTATTAAATCATTCTTAAATACACAATTGGAGGAAAACATAAAGATAAAGCTTATCAGTGAGAGTAGGGTACTTCTAAGAATAAATCCTAGCTCTATATTTGTTGTCATTTATCAGAGAAAAATGGACAATTTTATGGAATACATAAGAAGGAAAACAAGTACAATGAGAGGTACATCACCAATGGTATAGAACAGGATCCCGTGAATCAACTTGTATATTGATGTCAATCCAGTTACATACTTCAAGTCCAATGTTTCAGTACAGCAACAACTTCTCTTCTCAACCTAACTTCTTTGATTACAAACAGATCTTCATCAACTTTTGAAAACTATTTACATGCAGAGAGTTTCGAGCAGCAAGTATTACATCAACAGTCCAACAACCAACCCTTTACAATGTGCTCCTCAAGGAGATTTTATAAGGAAATGAGGAGGTGGAAGAGTTTCTAGGGTTGAGTATCATTATTTCTATACTAAATGCAATTCATAGCCTTGAAAACCATTCAAGGCATAAGGCAGGAATGCATTGAATTACAACTCTGTTTCATTTATTCCATTTATGCTTTTTAGGCTTAGTGGGAAAAAATATTGACTTTAAGGCTCTTTTATCTTTTAAAATAACTTTACTGAAAGTTTAAAATATGCTCTTTAGTTTGAAATAACTGTTCAGCTGTCTTTAGGCAAATATCTTCTAACTGGGCAATAACTGTGCCTTCATTTGATTTATTGAGACTGCAGGTGGCACTTTTAGTAGTTGAAGAAGATGAATGGTCACTAATGTGGTAGTGGAGACCTCTTTTACTAATATTTTTCTCTGTTTACCTTTAAACACTTCTAATTTTCTTTTGGTCTGTGTTTAGGGTTAATTAGCTTTGATCTTTGTCTTCGGGACTTTGTTCTTAAACACTGTCTTTATCTCTTTATTCGGTGGATTAAAACTCTGATCTTCAAGATTTGGATTTAATCCCTTTATCATTAATTCTTCATTGCTGATACACTTTGTTTGTTTTATTTCACTGACACAAATGGTTTTATGCAGTTGGAGGGTTTCTGTTAAATGGATCGATAATCATGATCTATGGACTGAGACTGTGGAATTGAAAACACCTTAGATCCCTTCCTGTACTGAAAGGTTTGGAATCGTCATTCCTGGCCTTCGTGTTATCTTTATAACTGTGGGAAAACTCTATAGAACCTGCACAAAACAAACAAAAATTATATAAATCCTGCGAAGATAGGTTTAAAACTGTTTTGGAGGTTTGGGTGCGACAGTGAACAGGAGCCGTTGGATTAGGACAATCAACGCTCGAGATTACTCGGTGAAATATTTCGGGGGCAAGTTAGGTGGAACATGAATGGGGGCGAGATTAAATCAGGACCATCCGATCTCAGAGATCGACGACTGGGATTAAAAATGAAAGTGCCATTTGCGGAGGGCAGCAGTATGGCAAAAAACCGGGGGTGGTTTTCGCAAAATGAAATGAGGGGAGGCAGTATTGCCTGAAAAAATGTGATTCCATACATTACTTGACACATGTCCCTACCAATACCGCCCATTTCGCAAAATTTTTGAGTGTTGAACTTTAGGTACAACAATTTTGTGATACATATCATCAGCCGTTGGATCGGAGGCTCCAGATCCAATGACGCAGAAAGAATGCGATATGAAAGGTGCGCGGACTAGGGAAGTAGTGGGGCTCCATGATGACATATGGTTGATTTGTCGCATAGTGGATAGGTGTTGGTTTATCAGGTTAAGTCTCGATCTTCGGATCTTTTTAATGGACGGTTAGGATTAAAAGAGGGATTGGATATATGGATGGAGGAAAAGGTAAGGCAAGATGGATGGGCGGACGAATGGAACCCGATGGCCATTGATTTATTTAGATCAATGGTCCATATTCATTTTTAATATTATATGTCAGGAATGGAAAATAGAAGGGAAAATGGGTTTTTGCATGGGGTTTTATGTTCTAAGTGTCCGATTGCGGGGTCTAGGACATATGAGAGAAAGGGCTGAAAGGTATAAGTCCTTGGGGGCTTAAAAACCTCATAGTGCAAAAAACTGATTTTTAGGCCAAAAAAAAGGTTTCTGAGGCCAAGTAAGGGTTCCGATAGGTGAGAGGAGGGATTTTTAAACCAAATAGAGGGAAATATAAGACAAAAAAGGGGCTTAGGATGATTTAGAGGTTAAAGTGAAGGTATTTTGAGGGATTTTATGAAAGGGAAAAATGGGTGAAAATGGAATTGCTTATGAGTGAAAGGAGGAGTGAAATGACAGAAAGTGGAGTTTTATAAGTAGTTTTATCTTGGTGAATAGCAGGTACTTTAGGACTAACAGTGAAACAACAATGAAGATTAACTTAAAGGGTAATTATCATCATAAGACTTCAATATCTCACAATTTGGAAATGAATTATTTCTTGAAGGCTAAAAAATATTTAGCCACCATTTGGTATGAAAAATTGTTGTAGGTGGCTAACAGTGGCTCCATTTGGGGAGGACAACTAGTTCTTTAAGTGTCCATAACCTCAGCTTTTGATCTCTGGCTTTTTAGTAAACTAGTGCCTTATCCATTGGGCAAAAATTTTCTTTTCCTTTAGTTGACCTTTCTTTGATTTGATGATCTCTGCAGCAATCTGAAACCATGGAATTCTATCAAAACAACATCTCTACCTACCCATTCCTAATGATCCTAACATTTTTTCTTCTTTTAGAGTGAATTTTGACTAGAAAACTCTCTTCATCAACATTTTATTCTTTTGAAAAACATGAAACTAATCTATTTCTACTCTTATTTCTCCATGAACTCAGTTTAAACAGTTGAGTTCATAAATCTTCTACCTAACTATTATCTGTCAGGATTAGACTGTCTGGCAGACCTTTATTCTCTAAATTCTAAAACAGGAAATTTAAAAGTAGCCATGCCAGGATTAAGCAGTTTGACTTGCTGTTGAACTATGGCATAAAAACAAGCTGCATATAGACTGTTATTTGCAGAAAAGTACAACAAAATTGTGAAGGCTTAAGATCTGAAAATTAAAACATCCTTCATCATTTCTTTAGCTCTGATTTTAGTCTTGTTTGAGCTGCTTCCTCTTTCTTTTCTGGTTCAAGCTTTTAGCTTTCTAGAACCAGTTCTTCATCAATCTTAAAGGTTCAGGATTTGAGCACGTTTGAACCTTCTTTCTTCTATCCTAATCTACATTACTGATAAGCCAAGATTGTACTGTTGGGCTGATCTAATTCACTAACCTATCAACAGTAAATTGAAAAGCTAATTAGTCATAATTAGGCTGTATGAATAACTAGAAAATGTGTTTTTAGGAGTGGCATTTGAGCTTGCACACTTTCAGATTTTGTCTCTCTTTTTTGGTATGGGGCTGTACCTTTCTTGTTTTCATTTTCCCTCTTTTCTCTTTTTATTGATTTTGTATTTTTCTTTTTCCTTCAAAGAAAAAATCGACAACTAACTAAATGCTCAAATTTTGAGCGTTATTAACATTCCTATCTAACCTAATCTAACTTGAAAATCTCTGTTTCTTTATATGGTATAATAATGCCAATGTAGCCAGTTGATCAGTGACAAAAAGGAATAGAGAAACTGGCTACTAGTTAGAGTTAAGCACAATACATATTGAATATTAATATTTAAAATCAAAGCTGTCACAGAAGGTGATAAATTTTTATGTCTTTGGCTCGTGCAAAGGATTCATGCTTGAGAATTTGAGCCAATTGGGGCCTCTACCCACTCTTCCATAGGATCAACAAAGAAAAAATTATAATTCTCTTCTTGTTGGCCCTCCATGATTGGTAGATTTTCTGCCTCTAAGACATCAGCTTTGAGGACTGCACCTTCAGCATGTCCCTTGGAATCATCATCATCTTTCACTTGCAAATCAACAAGCAATGAAATTTCCTTTTTCTCTAAATCTATGCTTGCTTCTGATGTTAATTCAGGTTCTTTGGATGATAGATTGATATTAGCAATGGGAGAAGGTTTCTCTGGAAAAGACGGTATATCATCAGTAGGACAGTCTTATATTTGTTTTTCTTTCCCAAAGACTTGCCAATACTTTTTATGGTTTGGGACAGCTGGTTTGAATTTTTATTGAATTGTATATTGTTTGCTTTCCCAAGGTCTCGGACATGTACTAGCAATAAGGGCTAATCAATTGGCAAAATTGTTTTGGTCTTTAGGAACAAGGGTAAGTTGGAATTCTTTAAAAGATTTTAACAAATCCATGGCATCATCCTTATAGGCTCTAAGTCTGGGATGTTTAACCATGTATTCTTCATTTACTTGCCTAATTGCCAATTCTGCATTCCCATGAACTATTATCCTCTGGGCTCCTAATTTCTTTAATAAGTGCAACCCTAAAAGAAGTGCCTCATACTCCACTATGTTACTTGTGCATTGAAAATTAAATTTATATGAATGGCCTTCAGAATGATTTTTTTCTGTATTGTAAAGCCATATTCCTGCACTTGCACTGGTTTTAGTATATGACCCATCAAAGATCATACTCCATAGAGGACTAGTTTCAGATTTATCATTAATTTCCTTACTCTTGTCCTGAGTGCCATTGAGTTGTTCTATGGCATAGGCACTAGGTTGATGATTATCTTGTTCCAATGAAGGCTTGAAGGCTGGCTTCTTGTTTAGTATTTGATCAATTTATTCTTCTATCAAAGGATAGATCTCCCTTTTAGCATAAACATAAGTACACCAAATTCTTTCTCTTGTGTTAATTTTTTTTTAGGCTGGATGTCACCTTGAGCCCCTTCTATTGAATCAGTGCTTGTGCTTGAAGGGGAACCTTGAGGATTTTCTACTATTTCCTGATCTGCTTCTGTTTTAAACAACTCCTCATGATTGTAATGATGCTCAATTCAAATACAAGGTTCATGAGTTGTTTCTTCTACATTATCAGGATGGCACTCTCCTCTTAAAATCTGAATTGAGTTATAACATGGAGGGAGAGTTCCCATATGTGTTGGTTTTTCCTCTATTTCAAGTTCGGTGTTTTCCAAATGGCTACTTGTTTCCTCAAAGCACTGCTTACTATTTGTATTTATATTTTGGTCGAGAAGTTCCCTTAACAGTGCTATACAAGATAGAGGTATATTGTCAGGACTTTCTTGACAGTTTTTTTCATTTTTTTCTCTATAATCTTGCTCATCATACATGTCTTGTAGTGGTTGAGCTTGTGTTTGCTCAGGGAAATGCATAGGTTGCTCTGGATCACCAATATTTAAATTAGCTTCATACCTATCCATTCTCTTTCCAAGCATGTACATCATTTTTTCCGTCATGACCATTAGTTTTTCTTCTAGGTCTATATCTAAATCCATGTTTGTAAATCAGAAAAGAGGTCACTGTATCTTGTCAAGTAGTTCAGAGTCTTCTACCAGTGGAGTCATTTGGTCCTTTAAGAGTTGTGGAGTCGCCAGGTGGATAATTTAAAATTTTCTGTCCACCAACAGTATGATTTGGTTTGCTCAATGCATTCCCAAAGGGATCTACAAAGACTGGAGGGATATTAGGCCTACTGGAGGCCAGTGAAGTCACCAGGTGGAAATTTTTAGCTCTTTTGGAGGTAAAATTTTTTATAGTCCACCACCATTAAAAGGTTTAAATACCAATCTGAAATATTTTAGGGTTTTCTGAGTTTTTTCAGTCCTATAGGTTATGAGAGTGTCCTAAATCTGTTTCAACACTTAGCTACACTAATGAGAAAAATAGAGTTTACTCTTATGGCTTAGCTAGCTGATTCCTTCAAGGTTTGATAAGGCTCTATGAGAATCCTAAGGGTTAATTAGTTTGCCACTGATTCAAATAAGTCCTATCATGATTACCAACATGCTTGTTAGTGCTTGAAGAAAGCTACTTATACTGCACTGAATACTGAGTGTTTTGTTTTAAGGATTTTACTCAGAATTCCCCAGAATGTTAGGGTCTCTATAGTTTGCAATATTGGAAAATACAAATGCTGCAGAGCCTACATATGAACCACTTTTGGATTCTAGGATCTAGCCCTCCTGAATCCAGAGAGGGATCTCTCTATAAGTGCAAATATTGATTTATCTTTTAAGGTTTTAATATGATATTAGGCTAGTTATTAAGAACAAGGTTTGTTGTTTGTTTGGTTGGGTATGATATTTAATTTAGTGGAAAGTCCTGAAAATGAAAGGGTTTCAGAGGGGTAAAGATGTGAATAATCAAAACAAGGTTCAGCTGATAGGATGGGTATGAAAAAACACTTAATCCATTGGGCTATGGACTCATAAAAGGTTTTTATTATACAACAGTTTTCAAGAGTGGTCCATGGGGCAAGTCATCTATAACAAAGGATATTTTAGATTAAATGATGGAATGAAACATTAAGAGTGTTGTGAAAGTGGAAAAAGCCAATAATTTCAACGAGGATTTATCAACTTTCCAAACAAGAAAAATCCTTTTAAGTAACTGTTTGAAACCAGCCAAAGGACAGGGCTAACCATAGACTTCTTTGGACAAGCTTGTAATAAAGCTAACTTATCAGAAAAAAAATCCAGTAATCCACACGAATACTTTCAGAAAGGATGAAAACATATAAGAAAACAAAGTGTAGCTTAAGATCAAGCAAGATATCGTTAAAATCTAGGACTGCTTTCAACATACTCTTAGGGAAACTTTCAAACAACCTTTGGAGAAAGAACTAGAAGACAGGGCAAACCATAAACTTTTCTAGTTTAACTTTACTTACCATGTAATGAAAATATCATTCAAGAACCATGTTTAAAGTTCAAACAGTAAGACAGGGCTCACCAAAATTCCTTGACTATTTCGACTGTATTAAATCATTCTTAAATACAAAAAGGAGGAAAACATAAATATAAATCTTATCAGTGAGAGTAGGGTACTTTTGAGGGTAAATCCTAGCTCTATATTTGTTGTTCTTTATCAGAGAAAAATGGACAATTTTATGGAAAACATAAGAAGGAAAACAAGTACAATGATAGGTACATCACCAATGGTATAGACTAGGATCCCATGAATCAACTCGTGTATTGATGTCAATCCAGTTACATACTTCAAATCCAATGGTTTAGTACAGCAACAACTTCTCTTCTCAGCCTAAATTATTTGATTACAAAACAGAGCTTGAATAGCCTTTGAGAACTATTTACATGCAGAATGTTTCGAGCAGCAAGTATTGCATCAAATTCCAACAACCAACCCTTTAATGTGCTCCTCAAGATTTTATAAAAAAATGAGGAGGTGGAAGAGTTTCACAAGGTTGAGTATCATTAATTCTATACTAAATGCAATTCCTAGCCTTGAAAACCATGCAAGGCATAAGGCAGGAATGCATTGAATTACAACTCTATTTCATTTATTCCATTTATGCTTTTTAGGCTTAGTGGGAAAAAAGATTGACTTTAAGGCTCTTTTTATCTTTTACAATAACTTTACTGACAGTTTAAAATATGTTCTTTAGTTTGAAATAACTGTTCAGCTGTCTTTAGGCAAATATCTTCTGACTGGGCAATAACTATGCCTTCATTTGATTTATTGAGACTGCAGGTGGCACTTTTGGTAGCTGAAGAAGATGAATGGTCTCTGATGTGGCAGTGGAGACCTCTTTTACTGATATTTTTCTCTGCTTACCTTTAAACACTTCTAATTTTCTTTTGGTCTGTGTTTAGGCTTAATTAGATTTTATCTTCGTCTTCGAGACTTTGTTCTTTAACACTGTCTTTATCTCTTTATTCGGTGGATTAAAACTCTGATCTTCAAGATTTGGCTTTAATCCCTTTATCGTTAATTCTTCATTGCTGATACACTTTGTTTGTTTTATTTCACTAACACAATAGTTTTATGCAGTTGGAGGGTTTCTGTTAAACAGATCGATAATCATGATCTATCGACCGAGACCGTGGAATTGAAAACTCCTTAGATCCCTTCCTGTACTGAAAGGTTTGGAATCGTCATTCCTGGCCTTCATGTTATCTTTATAATTGTGGGAAAACTCTATAGAACCTTCACAAAACAAACAAAAATTATATAAATCTTGCGAAGATAGGTTTAAAATTGCTTTGGAGGTTTGGGTGCGACGACGAACAAGAGTCGTTGGATTAGGACAATCAACGCTCGAGATTACTCAGTGAAATATTTCAGGGGCAAGTTAGGTGGAACATTAATGGGGGCGAGATTAAATCAGGACCGTCCGATATTAGAGATTGACGGCTGGGATTAAAAACAAAAGTGAGAGTTACAGAGGGCAACTATATGGCAGAAAACCAGGGGTGGTTTTCGCAAAATGAAATGAGGGGAGGCGATATTGCCCGAAAAAATGCGATTCCATACGTTATTTGACCCCTGTCCCTCCCAATACCGCCCATTTCGCAAACTTTTTGAGCGTAAACTTTAGGCACAAAAATTTTGCGATAAGCATCATCAGTCGTTGGATCGGAAGCTCCAGATCCAACAGCACAGAAAGAATGCGATATGAAAGGTGTGCGGACGAGGGAAGTAGTGGGGCCCCATGATGACGTATGGTTGCTTTGTTGTGTAGCGGATAGGTGTTGGTTTATCGGGTTAAGTCTCGATCGTCGGATCTTTTTAATGGACGGTTAGGATTAAAAGAGGGATCAGATATATGGATGGAGGAAAAGGTAAGGCAGGATGGATGGGTGGATGAATGGAACCCGATGGCCATTGATTTATGTAGATCAACGGTCCAGATTCATTTTTAATATTATATGTCGGGAATGGAAAATAGAAGGAAAAAGGGGTTTTTGCATGGGGTTTTATGTTCTAAGCACCCGATTGCATGCTCTAGGACATATGAGAGAAAGGGCTGAAGGGTATAAGCCCTTGTGGGCTTAAAAACCTCATAGTGTAGAAAACTGATTTTTAGGCCAAAAACAAAGATTTCTGAGGCCATGTAAGGGTTCCGATAGGTGACAGGAGGGATTTTTAAACCAAATAGAGGGAAATATAAGGTAAAAAAAGGGGCTTAGGATGATTTAGAGGTTAAAATGAAGGTATTTTGAGGGATTTTATGAAAGGGAAAAATGAGTGAAAATGGAATTGCTTATGAGTGAAAGGAGGAGTGAAATGATGGAAAGTGGAGTTTTATAAGCAGTTTTCTGTTGGTGAATAGCAGGTACTTTAGGACTAACAGTGAAACAATAGTGAAGATTTACTCAAAGGGTAATTATCATCATAAGACTTCAAGAACTCACAATTTGGAAATGAATTGTTTCTTGAAGGCTAAAAAAGATTTAGCCACCATTTGGTATGACAATTTTTTATAGGTGGCTAACACTTACCAAACTCCTAGGTTTTAAGGCTGCTAGAAAAAAGTAAATAGTGTTGTCTTATAAGTTCTATAAAACTTCTCTAAACTCATTAATTATTTCTAAAAATCTTCAATGTGCACTGGATGGAGTTGAGGTGACCTTTGTCCTTGTAGCCCTAGTACTGATTCCTTGCACTAGTTCACTTGTTTTGCCAATTAGTCACAAAAAACCTCGATTCTCTAAAACATATGCCTGTTGCTTTCTCTTTTCTGTTGATGTTCTTCTTGTGATGATTTCCCATTACCTTGCCTCTTTTCTAGGTTGATGGCCATCTTGATCTTTTTGCAGTAATATGGGCAAGGGCAGCTGTCCCTTGCAGAATTTGTGCACTAGGCCAAGGGGGCCTTTCTTTGAATGACCCTTTGATCAATTTTGGACAAAGTTACTTGTCCCTTTTATTCTTTGAATGCAGTCTGTTTACATAGGAAAAAAAAATATTTTAGGATGCCAAACCCACCCTATGACTTGTGAAACCCTAGGTGACCTAGTGGAAGGTTCCTTGGACTTGGCTTTGGACTAAAAACTAAGATTTTGGGGTGATTAAGTGTAAAACAGAGATTTATGATAAAATGATGTATTGAAGATCCAAAACCAAATGTATTTGATTTATCTAAAGAGCCTACAGAGACAGTTTTGAGACCATCAATGCTTGGGGTATTTTTGGGAGACATAATAGAGCTGTTTGATTGGTGGCACTAGGTAGCAGTGGGGGGTTTAGGCAAAAAAAACAAAGGATTTGGGCCAAAGGTGACAGAATATAGACAAAAGGAGTGACATGAGCCCTAATGGGTTTTTTGGGACTGGTAAACAGAGCTTGACATGATGAAATGATAAAATAGTGAAAAATTATCTTTAAGGATGATGAAGGTAGTGAGATTTCTAGAACTCACAATGTTCAAGAAATTTGTTTATAGAAATCTAGGGAAATCATTTAGTCATCTATGAAGGAAAAAATTACTGATGAATAACAAAAAATTTCTTAGTCTGATCACAACTAAGAGAAATCATCCTCAAACATTCTAGATAGTCTTCAAAATTAGAATTTTTGTTTTGATTTTGAAATTTATGCTTTTTAGTATTTTTTTAGGAATTGTTTCCTTTTGGGAATTCATTGTTTGCTGAATTGTAGTTTTTGATTTGATATTTCAAGGAATTTCATTCAAAAGAGAAATTGATCATTCTTGCAGATTTAGTTATTGATTAAATTGTCTTCTTTTCAAAAAATAATTTTGTTAATGGATGAAAAAGTTTGTGTTTTTAAAATCGATAAATTTCTCAACTTTCTCCTAAATAGGATTCATTGAAAAGAAAGAGTTGCATTTCTCATATAGATGCATTTAGAGTATTTTTCATTGGATCACAACATCATCAAAGTTTCAACTCCATAACCTTTGTGTTAAATAACAACCAAATTAATACAACGCCTAATAAAATCAATCTATACATTTTTACATTTTCTAGGGTTCATTCCACCAACATAGATTTGTTTTGGAATAGGTTGTAATAAACATTCCAAAGTAGCTTAAAAAAACAAGTAGAATATTGCGGTAAGTAAATCCAATTGTTTCATTTGTACTCTGGGAAGCAGAGTCAAGCACGAGATCAAGTTGGACCGAGTGAGGTAATCATACCTATCTCATTGGAAAAGATAGAATATGTGCACATAATACAAATGGTAAACCTCAAAATAACCATTTTCGAGGATCCTTGGGTCACCTGTTGGCAAACCTCAGATTTACCATGTCGAGGAGCCTTCAAGGGGATTGGGCTTGATACTCTACCCTTGCGTGTATATCGGATCATAGAATATTCCCCCAGGTGCATTTGTATCTTTTGGTGACCTTAGTGGCCATAATATTTAGGATTTTTCCCAAGGTGACGGTGGAGGGAAGGTCCCACTGTACCTGGAACAGACGTCAGCTAGACTCACTTGGACTTTCTAGAGGGTACTTTTCACTTTGATATGGCATAAGTGGAGGGACTTGCACCAGACTGTTTCATTAAGCAAGTTGTCGGGGTAACTATTCCAACCGCTAAGTTTTCCACATTAAACTTCTACGAAGTTGGATTTCATCAGCATCTAGTGTTTTTAGTGTGGAAACATATTGTTTGTGTGTGGTTTTTCTCTTAGATTTTGTAGGCGTGTGTTCAAATTTCTTGTTTTCTTAGCAGCCTTAGGTCTATTTTGTTGAATTTTTTTTTGAGTCCGTGTGTTAAACATTGACCATGGCTTAATTACGGAGACACTCTCATAGAATGTAGGGGAAACCCCCTGAGTATACACCAAGTCAATTAGAAATTCTTAAATTTGAAAGAGGTCAACAATCAGGAACTAGATCTATTGAAAAAGAGGAAACATCAATAATAATACATCCTGATTACGAAGTAAATAAACCTCAGACAGTAGAAAGAAATAAAGAACAACCAAAAATTTTAGAATTAATCACAATTGAGTCTACAACGGGTGAATTATCAGATACTCAACTTATTGAACCCAAAATATCTGAGCTTGAATTTGAATCAAATTGATCTGAGTCAACTTCAGAGTTCATAGTCCGAACCCCTAGTCGTCCTCGTTCACCTTGAGTGAAGCTTCACATTACTCAGAACCTTCCTCTTGGCCTGATTAGTATCGAAGATATTACTGACACGGAAGAGGAGATCACAATCCCTTTGCATCAAGAATATTTATATCTAAGTTATAGTGAATCGATTTACCCTTACATTCCTTTTAATCTAGACCCTTGGTATCATCAATTAACCAACTTTCTACATAATACTAGTCTAAATAATTCACCACACCGAATTCCTTTTTACTCCATACCCAGTGGTAGTTACATGTCTTCATCAAGCATTTCAGGTGAGTCATCCATGTTTTCTTCATCGCTAGAAATTTTTTTGTATGGTGGTCCATCAGTTCCTGTAGGATACCAGTCACTCTTTGGTACTTTCTTAGGAGCATCTCCCTCTTCTAAAAAACTTACACAATCAACTAGTCTTAATGAATCTTATACTGAAAATTTCACAATGGAACAAGTATATATGATGTTTGGAAATATTCCTTCACTTGACCCTCAAGGTAGCAATTTACTATCTAGGGGGAAGTATACTCCTCAAGGAAAAAATATTCAAGGAAAACTTGTTCAAGGGCAGTACTCTATACCAGGGCCATAGGCTTTTCAAGGACAGTTGCCTCCTCAAGGGTAACAATTATATCAACAACAAATGTCCTTTCAAGGAGGCCAACCCTTTACTAGAAACTATCCATAAAATTATCAAACTTATGTTCCAATGCCTCAAACCGGTTATGGTCAACCTTATTCACCACAAAATTTAATGGGAGATCCTTATCTTGGCATTAATATAGTGTGGAACCCGTCGTTGAACCAATATTATTTGCAACCTAATATGCAAGTACCTTATAGTCAATTTGGTCAGCCAACTGGTCAATTTGGTTATACCCAAGTCCAGCAACCTACCCACCCTACACTTAAAATTGCACCTTAGGTATATGTACCTAGTAGCTAGCAAGCTGGCCCGAGTACCTTGATAACTCCTATCCATTTTGCTGTGAAAAATTCTGTTCAACAACCAAGTACACCTATCCCTAGAGTTTCTCAAGTATCTGTTGCTACAACCCTTCAAACAATGACATAAACACATGCAATTCCCCAAGTCACTACTCATAAAACTAGATATCTGGTTCAGTCTATTATTCAAACCTCTGTAGGACAGCCTAGTGTAGCTACAATGCCAACAAGCCAACCTTTTTTAGGTCAGTTTTTTAATCAACCATTTCAAGGGTAGTTTTAATATGGACCAACAGGAAAAAATACAGTCTACCAAGCTCAACCATATCCTGGTTATACATATCAAATACTAGCTCAACCTCAGTTTGGTATGGCTAACCGTGGATACCCCAAAGGTATTCCAATCCCATCAGCACAGGATATTCCAGGTTATCCTAGATATCATCCTTTAGGTACTGGTATCGTTCCTCAAGGTTATCAATTTGCTTAGCAAGATCCTAACCGTCAGTTGCCATTCATTGCAACTTTAGAATTTCTAGATTTGTCGCGCATCACGAATGATCCGATTTATTATCCTTTGTTTTTGCCACCAATGCCAAATAATTTTCCCAGTGACATAATTAAGTTTGAAGTAAAATCAAGGGAAGACCCCTCAAATCATGTGATGACTTATCATCTTTGGTGCACATCCAAATCCTTAATCAATGATTCCATTTGATTGAGACTTTTTTAAAGAACATTGGTAGGCTTAGCTGAAAAGTGTTATATTGAACTACCACATGCCTCTTTCAATAATTTCAACGTGTTAGAAACAAATTTCCTAACTCACTTTTAGTTTCTAGTCCATTACAACAATGGAATGAAACTCTTAACTTCATTAAAACCAAGTACATCTACATACATTTTAGCTCACATATATGAATGGAGACGTAGACGCCGTTTAGTGAAGGTTTTCATTCCAGATAAAATCTTGGCAGAATGGTTCTTCGAATCATTACTTCCAAAGATCACTTAAGACGTAGCTAAGGGAGGTGTTGTTATAGAAGAACAGTTCATAGTTCAAGCTTAGTACATAGACCTTGTATATACATAGTCTGGTACTTTATACGAAAAAATTCTTGACTTTCCACACCCAGGCCAAATTACTGTAACTCCTTCTGGTTCTCATTCTGCAGATGGTGTAATTGTTACAGCTAGTGCTAAAAAGAGTAAGAAGAAGTCATCTATACCTATTTCTCCCATAATAACTTTACCAGATTAACCTAAAGGATATTCTTCCCTTGAAACTTCTGCTGATATTCATGTTGTAGATTCATCCATGACTAAATCTAAAACCGGAAATAAGAAGAAAGGAAAGAATAATAAAAAAAAAAATACATCTCCTAAAGAGAAAACGGAAAAAAATGAGCCAACTTATGAAAAGCGGAAACCTCGTTATCCTTGTCTTATCTGTGACAAGGATCACTATACCAAAGAGTGTCCACATCGTTCCGATGTAACCAAATTTGTCAAAGGTTCACCCACACCTGCTGTCTTGAAGGATCCTTTTCCCACTCAAGATAGTAAAATGATCAGATCTTATTCTAATTCATCTGCAAATATTTTAATGATGTCTCAGGTCATGGTTGTGATATGATCTCAAGACTATGGAACTAAGAGACTTGTAACTGGTAAAGAGACTGAAAATTCTAGTCAAACACTGGCCATACCTCCTGCAGTTTCTGAACCACTTCAAATTGAGAAACCTAATCCTAATCTAGTGATTAAACTACATGGTAAAGGTGTAATTCAAAAGTCATATTTCAATCCACATGCAAGAGCTACTCAGAATTACAACATTGTTGAAGATTTGGTGACATCCCCTTCAGTAATGTCGGCCTTAGAAGTGCTAAAATCATGCATAACAAAAATAAAATTACTATTATCAGCAATCAGAACTATTGATCCTCCGGACTCAAACCTAATGGTCTTTGATCTCGAAAATTTTGTACCTAGGTGTTGTCCAGGTAAATCCCCTCTACAGACAGAGGCGATCCCTCTAGCCCTAGGGTGGGTCTAGCAACTACGGGAACATACTAACATCTACCTTCCTAGATTGTAAATGAAATTCATATCAAGGAAGATGACCTACCTCGTTTTGATGCTATGTTGTTGTCTTTCGTCGAAGTTTCTTGATGCGTTGCTCTTCTCCAACTCGATACATGCTGCTACCAATGTTCGATTACCTGTACAAACATTCAAGACAACACGACAAGCGTAAAACTAAGAAAAACATGAAAATAATTACAGCCTATCTCACTGATCAAGGAATGATAGAAATCTCATTATAGATGTAAACAAGAGTGGAAGATAAACATCAGATAGATTTTATTATGATAAAAGACAAGGGAGTTTACAAACAAGCCTTGATGTTGAAGCTCTCCTTTGGCAGGTCTGTATCCAAGTATGTTTGTCACACCCTCATGAAAAAAGGCCCAAAATATCACTATGTTCTCAACACACAAAAACAATCACACTCTGCACTATTCTCTCGAAGTTATGATTGCTTCTCCTCTATGCTAACTTTTCAACTATCTGTTCAACTAGAACATGTTCAATAAACACATCAATGGAAGATGGCTATATTTATAGAGGAGAGGAGGAGGTTTGGATCCCTACAATAGCGGAAGGGAGGCCTTATCCCTTGGGAGGTTTCCCCATAAGGTGGAAACAAGAGGCCAAAGGAGGAAGGCCGTGGTTATTCAGTCGAACCACTCCCTATGACTCATCCATGAAGCTGTTATGATTGAAACTTCGCCTCTATTTTTAAAAAAAATTCCATAAAAAAATTGGTGCGGGAAGCTCACTGAGACAGAGCACCAACTGGCGTGGGCTCAGTACACATTGGCGCGAGGGCATAACAGGCTACCAACGCCAAGGAAAAAACAAGTGATTTCAGTGGTCTTCTCAGGAAATGGTCAACAAAGGGAATGTTGTCCTCATGGCAAGGGATGCAATGATGGTATTTGAAAGGCATTACACTTCTAATTAGTCATAGAAATGACCCTCTAATGTGCGAGATGGGGATTGCAAGGACAGTGAAAAATTACTGTGTAACAAATGCCCCCAAAAGTATGAAGTCCGAACATGAGTGAGGGGTGAAATGCTTTACAAGTACGTGCAAGGAACCATATGCTGCTATTGGGAGACCTAAAAATCAAGCATAGATACATATAAATAACTGAAATCTCTGTTGAAAATACATGAATCCATGGTATAGTCGCAGCTATCCATCAAGAAAATGATCATGTGAATGGATCCTCAGCATGGACATAGCCATCCGAATGAAGGGATCATATGAAATAGATCAACGACATGGGCGCAACCATATGTATAAGGAATCATGTATATAATCATGAATGACTCATCACTCATCGCATCCTGGACTTTTGTGATCGAAGCCCAGGGTCTTGTGCTCTGACACCACTCGATCAAAGTACAAATTCCAACATGTGAATAGACGTGTTGAAGTTGTTGGCTTGAGGGGGATCCTGAACCAGGTTCAGTGTGAAAGGTTTGCCAAAAAAACCCTATACTATTGACCCTTTCAGAAGTGACCTTCTTTCACAGGTCACAGTCTCACCTGAAGTAGTATGGGTGGGTGCTGGAACCAGGTTTCCGCACCCTGAGAAAGGAAGGGTAAGGAAACCAGAGCTGCATTCTGTTATGTAATTCCCAGATTACCTTGTTTCTTCGCAGGTTTAATTATGTATCTATTTGCATCCATGTGTACTAGATCTATAGTTATATGCTTTCTATAACATCAACACAACATTATATAAACAGAGCGGAATAGATCTAGATCCAAGCATTCAATACACAAACCTTCGCAGTGATCAGACAGAAAATACATAACACAACAATTATCAGCCATTCATACAATAGTACTCACAGATTTGGATCTCTAATAATCCTTCACATTCATTCATTCATCAATATTTCCTTACAATTCCCTTCCCAACCTGTGCACACAACAGCAGGGTCCGCACACAGCTGGACTAGGATCTCCGCGCACACATCCAGCAGGAGTCCATTCCACAAAAACCCAAATAGATAGCTTAAAGCATAGATCGCATCAATAAATCATCAATTCCTATCCTTTACTATCCAAAATACATCTCTATTTATAATAATCTAGCCTCAACTTTCCTATGGTCCACAACCCATGGTTTTCGGACCCCTAGTTTACCCTTTGACCCATTACAATGCATTCGGGGCTTTGGCCCACCCCAAAACCCCTGCGCTATACTAAATATAATAAAAAATAATCAAAATGGACCAGTTTCGTAGTTTGTTATGAGACCCCATTCCAACAGTCCCCCAACAAGATCTAGTGACTCGTCTCGAGTCACTGCACTGGTGTGGCTTCTATTTGCACGCGCAAAGTAGCCAAAATGCGGACAAGTGAAGGGAGTACGTCCTGACTTTGGGCCGCAGCTTGTTGTGCAATGTTGACCAACGCTAGAGAGGTAGGCCCATCTGTATCCGTAGCAACCCGTTCTAACAGCCGGTGGAGGCGTGCGATGGCAGACTGAGCATCGTGTGCAAGCTGGAGTGCAGTATCAGACCATGGCTTCAATCATTTTCAAAAAACCTACTTGGAGTGGTGAAGGTTCGAAATCCTGTCCATGGTGGCCAGGCACTGCGCGGAGATGGGGGAAGGTATGGAGGCTAGAACTTACTCCAGAACAGCTTCTTCCTGCTGTAATTCTTGTTGGACATGTTGAAGCGTTGAATGGTGTTGTACTACCGTCCATAGCTACGTATCTGTTTCGACCAATTGGGCTCCTTGCGCCAGCTGCTCCTGAATAATACGCGTTGCATCAGTGACCACAACAATTCTCTGGGCTGGTACTTCTAGAGGTATGTCATACTACTGTCGCCTGTCTCGGTCACAGCGGCGAACCTCTCGCAACACTCTGGAGGATAGGCCTTGTAACTCTGTACTAGATAGCTACGCTAAGTCTAATTGAATGTCCCCAGTAGTTAGGTCGGGAGTGCGAACTATGGCAGTGCAAGGGAGTAAACATACATTGCTTCTGGTGGGCGGAATTCGGAAGCGGTGGATAAGTCGCGGCATGTCCCTATACCACAACGTTCCTTCTGAGCGTGGTTCGCAGAAAATCCTTTCTGTCGAAAGCCTGTGCTCACTCCTATTACTGCACTCAGCATTCCCAGGTCCTCTTAACAATTCCTTTGGTGGGTTGGGGTCCATATTTTTAACAGAGAGACGAGAGTTACAGAAAGTATGGATGAAAACAAAAAACCAGAACACAGATAGCCAAAGCCTATTGAAGGGTGAATAAATAGCCTAACCTGAAGTTTTCCAGCCATCCGAGCCCCAACCGAAGCTATTTAATGGCGAGGTAGCTCGTGCGTTGCACGTACCCTTGATCTGTCGGACCGTGCTTATCATAAATGGCTGCATTGATGATCTGCCACCTGTTTTTCGTGCTTGCAAGGGTCTTTTCTTATCAAATCGGGATATGCTGACGATCATCCTTCGTGCCGAAGGTCATGTCCATGGAATGTCAGACCATGGATGACGCTTGTAGGTTGTTTGCGTACCTTGAATGAGGGTTGACGCGAGGTGTACCTGCAAGTCGTTCAACACTCTTTTCAAGCCCTTTAATTTGTTCGTGGGCGGGACGTCCTTGTGTGAGAAGGCTGCGTCATACGTCCTTATGTTATTTATTACTTGAGATGTTCACAGATTCTCCCAGTTATACATGGTTGTAGACAGGTCCATAATCCTACGCGTGCTTGGTCAGTGGTACCCTGGTAAGTTTGGTTGGGCAAGGGTCGATCACACCCTTAAGTGTTGCACGTCAATAGGTATCTGTGTAGGTCGACTGACCTCGGATCCCATCTAGCCACTCGGGTTCCTATATGGAGGATCACCCTACTCCAATACTTCCCCTTAGCAAAGAATACCGGTCCCTGCGTGGGTGCTTCACATCGGGTTAGTGGTAGTGATTCTGGCCTGCGTTCCATGGGAATCTTAAGTTCCTCAGGCTGCTGATTATTACCTGCATCCTCCTGGCAGGGCAAGGTTCTTTCTGTGGTATAGATGCGACGGAAATTCCTGATGGTCTGAAGGCTTCGAAGCTCCGAAACCTCATGCAACCGACCTTTCCAATTCTCCAGCTCTTCATCAGAGTCGGAAAAAAATTCACTGTCCTTTTCCCAACAGAGCATTCATTCATCTGTGGGGTTAAACCGATCTTCATCCTGCAAAGTTATCTTAGAAATGTGATCTAATTCCTCCTTTGCATAGGTTGGCTTTGTATACCGTGCACCTTCTGCTGGATCTAGTGGTACTATGACACGCGTACCTTTGTTTTCAAACACCATGCTGCGTTTCTTGAGATTGATGAACCCCCCCATGTCTATTGCCCAGTCTAGCCTGAGGAGCACAGGGTAGGGGTCTGCGTCTTCAACTATTTATATTACTTCAAAATCAGATAGGACCCTGAACCATGGAATGTCAACCATGACCTTCGGTAACCTACCTAGAGGGATGATTTTCTGTTGATTTTCCATTCGCAGCTGGATAGTGGACCATTCCAATTTAGGCTCTCCCATTCGTTACCACGTTTTTTTGGTAAAACGTTGGCATCCGATCCAAGATCTAAGATAACCTGATTCATTCCATAGTCTCCGATCTGTGAAGTTAATCACATTTCTCTCCCGGTGCATTTCTTATAGCTGTACAATTTGTGTACATCCTTGGTCTGAGGGATCAAATTTGGCCAAGCTGCGCAGGTATTCAGTAATTCTAGGAGATTTCCTAGGGCCTGCGGATTCCTTAGCAACTTCAGACATGCCTTTAAAAGGGGCTCAATTCCTTCTTCGATCTGAGGTTGCGCGGGGGCTGCCAATGGTGCTTTTTCTTTGCAAGACACTCTTTTCCGAGAGGCAAGCCCTTCTTCGTTTCCCTGGGTGTCCAACCCACTTCATGTCATGAATTTTACACTTGGATCCACCTCCCTTAACTCAGTTTTAACCCTCTGTATGTTCTGTGTAAGGGTAGGCTGCTTTTCCTGCATCTTGGCTATTAAAATTGGGTAGTATTCTACCTCATGGTCTAGCTGTCTACAATATTTACATGACGGCCTGGTGGGATTAGGGAATTCTCTATCAAAGTGCCCTATTTCTCCACAGTTATAAAAAATTAGCTGACTTCATCCTCGTCTTGCACTTCCTCCCTGACCTCCTCTGCCTCGGGCTGGTGATCCTCCAAAGTGTGCAACAAGTATTGGTGATGCAGGGTTCGATTGCACCCAATATAAGTTCCCACGATCCATCATTAAGTCATATTTTCGACAGTTCTACTCATCATGTCCCACTGATCGGTAGAATAGGCACCGTTGTTGCTTTAGTTCTGGGACGTACGCACCCAACCGAGGGAAATGGTTCATATCATGTAGGCCTGCTACCTGAAAATCATCACACCATAGTGCAGATCCGCTTGATTCTGGTCGCAACAGGACAGGGTCCCTACTTGCCCTTGGGCATATCGGACTAGGCCCTCTGGCTTGTATATAATTGGTCAGCAGAGGGCAATGATCCTTCGTATGGCTAGATGCTTGGCAACTTATACACCGAAGATCTACGCAAATGTCCTTTCCTCACTCTTTTCACAAGTTATGTATCTCCATATTCATAGCCCCAAGTTGTTCCTAGATTTGCTGTACCCCTACTGACGTATCCTCTCGGGGTGCAACTTCTAATTTCATAGCGACTTCCACAGCTTTCTCCTGTGATTCAAAGGTCTGATGACTCATCAGCGTACGTAGGTGAGGTAACAACATGGCGATGAACCACTTCGTATGTTGTCTATCATCATACTCGAACCCTCCTTCCCTAATTTATCACTGATCATCCTCCCATACTGACTCATATGCACCTTTTTTGAAATCCTTTACTTCCGCTACCAGCTGGGAATAATATTTCGTCTTCTGAAATTGTTGCTTTAGAGCATCCTTGATATTGAATGGAGGCGGTCCCATTCTGGGAAACGTATCTCATATACTAGTCCAAAGCTTTATCTTCAAATGCTAAAGACTGTTGCACCCTCTTAATTGTGTCACTTGCCACATTTTGGGTAGTCCAGACAGAGTCGGCCAGAAACCAAAACCTATCCATATCCTCGTCTCCTACCCCCTTGAAGGTAGGTAGTTTTAAATGCGCCGCCATATCACTATCTAGGGGGGGTGGTAGTATAGGCAAATTCTTACCTTTGCGCGTTCGAGGTGGTGATGCAGCCATGGGATCTTGTGTAGCTGGTTCCTGCAACAGATTGTAGGTGGATCTCCCTTCGTCAAGGTTGGTCCGATAGTATTTACCACTGCGGGTCGCGCTCCCATCTAGATCCGAGGTCATTCAGTCAGTATGACTACACAGAGTGGTATTTTCGCACAGTAGTTTCTTGATCAGCAATGGTAATGTCCTCAGGAATTTGCCTCGGAATCCTTTGAAAAATCATCGTTCAGCTTCAGAGTATGATACAAACTGATCAATGGAAAATTCTGTCACAAATCCTCCCAGAACACTATCCACCCAGTGATCCACCATGCGTATGATAGTATTATTAGTTTTCTTAAGATGTTTGAGCAACTCTGGGGTCCAAAAAGTGACCCACTTGTCCTTCTAGCACTTTTGGAATTCCACCAGTCTGGCCACCCACTCTTGGAGTTTAATCACAAAAGTCACAAAGAATATTTCATAGCTTTCAGTAAGGACGTACCTATTTTTCCACCTTTCCACCATTAACTTCTCACTGCGATTTTCTTTTACTGCAAACTCCTGGATCTGTCTTTTGAACCAGTCCTTGATCTCTTTTCTTTCAGGCTTCCATTATTCTCTTGCCATTACCCAATTCCTCTCTCATAATTTTTTCGGTCCTGGCAATGGAACCATTTGTTGACTTGAGGGGTCCTGACCCAGGTTCGGTGTGCAAGGTTTACCAAGAAACCCCTATACTACTGATCCTTTCGGCAGTGACCTGCTTTCGCAGGTCATAGTCTCACCTGAAGTCATATGGGTGGGCGCTGGAACTAGGTTTCCGCACCCTGAGAAAGGAAGGGTAAGGCAAGCAGAGCTGCGTTCTGTTCTATAATTCCCAGATTACCTTATTTCTTCGCAAGGTTAATTATGTATCTATTTGCATCCACGTGCACTAGATCTATAATTATATGCTTTCTATAACATCAACACAACATTATATAAACAGAGCGGAATAGATCTAGATCCAAGCATTCAGTGCACAAACCTTCGTAGCGACAAGAGAAAAAATACATAACACAACAATTATCAGCAATTCATACAACAGTACTCACAGATTCAGATTACTAATAATCCTTTGCATTCATTCATTCATCAATCTTTCCTTACAATTCCCTTCCCAACCTGCTCACACAGCAGTAGGGTCCACACACAGCTGGACTGGGATCTCCGCACACACAACCAGCAGGAGTCTGTTCCCCAAAAACCAAAACAGATATCTTAAACCACATATCGCATCAATAACTAATCAATTCCTATCCTTTACGATAGAAAATACATCTCTATTTATAATAATCTAGCCTCGACTTTCCTATGGTTCGTAATCCATGGTTTTCGGACCCCTAGTTTACCCTTTGCCCCATTACAATGCATTTGGGGCTTTGACCCGCCCCGAAAACCCTGTGCTATACTAAATATAATAAAAAATAATCAAAATGGACCAGTTTCGTAGCTTGTTAGGAGATCCCCATTCCAACAGAAGTCAAACATGCTAGAAAATCACTTGAGTACTGGTCAATGATGTGAACCGTTAACAAGTGCGAGAGAAACCACCCATAATGTCAATGGCTCTCAAGGTACTACTAGTACAATCCACGGAATGTGAATAGTGAGTTGAAGTTGAACACTCGTGAAATCACCCGATCGAAGGTCAATGATGTGAACCTATCATCGAATGTGAAGAACTTACCATTAGGGCATGCAAGCTCTAAGGTACTAGAAAGGAGTCTCTAGATCAACTTCCCGGATAATGAGCTGAAGTTGACAGGAAGTGATCCGTCGAAGGAGGGTCATAATGAATCCCACATCATCGACACGAAACAAAGAAGGTAATATGAGTGTGAATCAAGACTGAAATAGAGGATCACGAAATTTACAAACTGCAGAAGGATTTACTCTTGAACATATCGGCGACACAACTTTGGAATTTGGCAGCATTTGACTCAAATAGGATCAGAGGTCATGTTGAAAAAATTGGTAATCGAATGAGAGGCAAACGGATTTCCCAAACCCATGGAGGCAAAGTGACAGAGTGAAGATATCACAACCTGACACGAACTACAAAAAAGTGTCTTGTTCAAGAATGACATATTGCCGACACAATTGACGAATAACTTCCATTTTCCCCCACCATTTTTGGCGACTACCTCTTTATTTTTACACAAGCTTGAAGAGGATACCATATGCTTGTCATATAAGTTTGTACTTCGGACAAATCCAACCTAGTACATTTTATGAGCCCAATGAAGGAGGAACTTGAGTAACGTCATGGTGATGAGGTTCGATGTCATCAAAGTTTAACAAGTATGACAAAAGAAGAACTCGACATATTTTCATGTTTAGAGAGTTTTAAAATAAGGTAGAAAAGAAAACTCCAGCAGTCCCTTTTCGTAGGTAGTCCCACAGGTCCGAAAGGGTAGAAAACTATGTCTGAGAGAACCTCTTAGTCATGATAGGCTAAGGTATTCATTTTTCATAAATAATCCATCCCAGCCCGAAAAAGGGTTAAACATATACTGGGTAGATATCGTTTCGCAGCCATTTAACGAGTTCAAAATGACAAGAGTTTTGACAATCTTTTCAGTTTTAGAGATTCAGAAAAGAGTTGAAAGTTGACTCCTCCTAGAGGAACGAGTGGTATAAGAGGTAGCAACTGGTTCCGGTAACGATGGAACTACTCAGAGAAAGTAACAGTCAAGAGGCTGGCTAACAAGACCACTCATTGCAGCGGTTCCTCAGGAATGGGTGAAACAACCAAGTGAAGGCATATGATCGGACAAGCAGATAGTGATGGTGGAACAAGAAACCAAGGCTCATCTGGTAAAACGGGCTAATAAAATGGCAATCACGAGAGGTAAAATGGGAATGGTTTCATTTTACACAAGCTTGAAATCAGAAAACTGTGATTGAAGTTGGTTTCATTTTTACACAAGATTGAAACAAATATAAACTATGCTTGAAACTGGTTTCATTTTTACACAAGCTTGAAACAGAAACAAACTATGCTTGAAATGTTTCCATGCCCTAGCATGGTGACTCAATTTGAGGTACATGCCCCCCCAAGCTTCAGTGCATTCACCGGAGTAGACTACTAATTACTGACAGGTGGATGGAATGAAGGTTCAATTACGAGACCAAGAGAATGACTCGACTGGGATTTTACGAGATCTTAACAACGACTTGAATTGAACGAGAATGTGTTTCATTGTTTTAACGAGGTTGACACATTAAAACAACTATCCTCATAAGAGATTGTTTCATTTTTTAAGGAGCTTGACACAATAAAACGAACTCTGCTCCGACGACCTTGTTTCATTTTTTAAGGAGCTTGACACAAGAAAACGAAGTCTGCTCCGATGAGCTTGTTTCATTTTTCAAGGAGCTTGACACAAGAAAAGGAAATCTACTCCAAACACCTTGTTTCATTTTATAACGAGCTTGACACAAGAAAAAAAACTATGCTTCTAAGACAACTCATCATGATGAATAAGAAGTCATTGCTTCCAAAAGGTTCTCATCCGATGGGAGAAAAACATCTCGGAAATCAAGACCCAATGCCCCCAACACCAGATGCACAACGACACTATCACTAAATGTGGGCACAGGACAGGTAGCCACATAATTAACTTGAGGCAGGGAAGATACAACCGGAAGATAAAGTTCTGGAAGGGATGACGGTGGACCAGATGTCATGTTAGGACCAAAGAATGAAAGCTGATCAATGGTCAAGATCCGACCCTTGTGTGGAAAACACATCACACGAAAGAGGGAAGAGACAAGTGCACCCATTGCATAAGTATAATAACGCCCCAAGAGTAAATTGAAATCCAAGGGGCCTGGAACAGCCATCATTGCTATATAGACGGTTTTCCCTCCCAAAGTAACGGGAAACTTCGAAAGGATCCCTAACAGTTGACTAGTTCCTCTGTTAAAATCCAACAGATTCTGAGTAATAGGCATAAGCAGTGGAGAACCAAAATCTTTCCAAGTAGTGGAAGACAGAATACTAACAGATGTGCCTTCATCTATAATGGTGCTGGGTATGACCAGATCAAAGGTCTGTACCATTATCTTGAAAGGCACATAAGACGGAAGGCGGTATCTGGAAAATTGACTCCAATCAAAGGAAGTGACCAAACTACTTGGGGGGGATACCATCAAATTGAGATTGTTGTCCCTTGGTGTTGCTGGAGCAAGAGGAGCATCCTTCGAGATGTGCATCATGGGAATAGGAGGATTAGTTTCTTGGACTACAGGGACAGAAGAATCTTTCTCCAAGTCTAAAGAATATGAAGAAACAAGAAGAACATGAGGGGGATGAGATCCACTCTCGACGGAAAAGACCTGATGAAATGTAGGAAGGATCAAGTCGATCAATTCCACGTCCAATGGTTGGTCAGGAATGGATTCCTAAATTTGAATTTCCGGGTGAGCGGGATCGACCAAGGATGACTCTTGATTGATCGTGGAATCAACTAGTGGAGGACTCAAAGAAAGTTTCTGGTAACCAGCTGGAAGGAAGGGTGCGGAAACAGTAAAGTTTTCCAATGCTCTCTTAGATTCATCCATGTACGGAAAAAGGTGAATGGGATGATGCCCTTCACACAACTTACAGGGATTGGTAATCTTACCCTGTTTCTTATGAGTCTTATCAGCACTAGTTGAAGATGTGCCACCAAGATGACTTCCAGAAGCCAAAGGCAACGACGGACGACCGTTGGACCATACTTCAAGTACCTTGGGAATTCCAAGGCAACCTCTAAGAAGATGGTCACCTTTGCACAACATGCAAGGGAATCTAACTTTCCGTGGAAGGTTGGATGTTTTATCGATGGATGGTTTCTTAGGCGCAATAGCCGCAGAGCTAGCCTCTCCTTTATTTGACTTCTTCTTCTCTTCTTCTTAGCCACCTGGTTACTCGAATCCAGAATTTCACCAGGCGAAGTATAATAGTGGGACGAAGAAACGGGCGAAGAAGAGGAGGGGTCCACCTTAGAATCAACATGATGTTGTTCAGGTGGAGGAGACGGTTGAACAGAGATCGAGGCATTTGGGACCACCGAGGTTGAAAATAACCAAATAGGAAAACCAACAGTTAACCCAGGAAGGGACAATGTTGCCATATAAGGAGCGCCAACATTCCAAAAAGCAGGAAAAGGACTAGGATTCCTTTCGGAGGGGATTCCTTGGTTGGTAAACTCTGGAAATTTTTCCATTAGAAAAATCGTAAAACAAAATGCTAAGGAAAATAACTTTAACTAGGAATATTTCGTGGGCAGTTAATATTTTAAGACACTGAAATAAAACTCTACTATTTCATATTTTAAGACTCTAGAAACAGGAAAAATATGACTCTATCACTTTCAGGTTGAAACGAGCATGAAAGGACAAGAGCTCTATGATCTTTTCACTTTTAAAGAGTCATGAAAAGACCAAAATGATTACTAAGGTAATCTAAGCAAGAGGTATACCAAGTTTCCATGAACTGCCATATACACCTTGGTGATCAAATGAAACAGAAATTACCAAGGACTTGACGTACGTGCAGGTAGTCTCCCCGAATGCTGTGTTCGGTGTATCACAGTTACAAGGCAGCAGACTCGACTTCCTATGGATAAAGGATTGCAACCTAGAAGGGTCTCCCTTTATATACTCAATGGTACGGGGAGCACAAGTCCATACTAGCGCTATCTGAAGCAAGATGGCGAGCAACAACTGCTAGGTTTAAAGACGCCGGAACATGTCTCTAGCCTAGACCACTGAGAATGTTTCGTTAGGTTTCAATGCTTCCTTAGGTTAATTCAGTAAATTTTAAAGTTGATCTTCAATTTACGTTTTGATTTCAAGGCACTATCGAATTTTGGATCTCATAAAACCTCTATATGAAAACTACATGCCACAAAACATCATTTCATTCAATGAAGAGCTATCTACGAGAGAGTTGAGAGCTTTCAAATGATAGCGAAATGAACACACAAAAAAATCCACTACCGATTTCAATGCAAGCTAACGAAAATAGAAAAAAATTCTCTAGAATTATACAATGCTAGTAACGCGAAAGAGTTTTCAATTTTCACTATGCAAATAAAAAATGCAAAAGATTTTTTGTTGTAATTTTCCATATATTAGAGAAAATGCACTAAATAAATGAAAAAGTAATGGAAACATCAATTTTAGAATGATAAAGAGAGAGCTAAAACCAAACAAGTTCACTCAACTCAAACAAGCACAATCAAGACTCAAACCAATGACGAAATCCCTCAAAGCGAAGAAGAATTTCGAAAGAGACTCAAACAAGCTGTGTGATCTAGGCTTGGAGCAACACAAAGCAAAATTGAACGAAAGAGAGGACAATCACTCAATAAATGAAATGACTCAATCTGATTCAACAAGATGAATGCAAAGAAGCAGAAACAAAGTTGACCGAGAAAGCAAAGACCCAAAACTCCCACGGGAGGCTCAACACACTGAAGCACCTAGAAGGCCTAGGGCTAAAATGAAAAACTTATAGAAAAGGAAAAAAAATCGGAGGACAAGGGCTAAAAAAAGTAAAAAATGACTTCAAAGCACTCAAACAATTAGAAAAAAAAACCGAGGACAAAAACTCAAGCTCAAAGAGTCCAAGAACAGGAAAACCCTAAAACCAAGCAGGGTTGGCGTGTCTGTCTGGCTATAATCTGTGCCAAATAGGCACGGGTGCCTAACTAGCAACTTGCGCCCCCTGGAGCGATTGTCGAATAGATAACTGTGCCAATCAGGTTTACCCTAGAAAAGTATGAAAATGAATGAACAAAGACTGGATATGGTCTTTTGGGGGCTGAACAAGGTTTTAACACCAAGGAAGGTGAACCAGAAAAGAAGACTAATAAAAAAAAAAGCCAAAAAACAACCCAATGGAGGAAGGAACAACTCCCACTGATCTCCAGTGGAGTCGCCAAAGTGTTGTGGAGCTAAATCCCCTCTGCGGACAGAGGAGATCCCTCTAGCCCTAGGGTGGGTCTAGCAACTACGGGAACATACTAACATCTACCTTCCTAGACTGTAAATGAAATTCAGATCAAGGAATATGACCTACCTCGTTCTGATGCTATGTTGTCGTCTTTCGTCGAAGATTCTTGATGCGTTGCTCTTCTCCAGCTCGATACACGCTGCTACCAATGTTCGATTACCTATACAAAAAGTTAAGACAACACGAAAAGTGTAAAAATAAGACAAACATAAAAATAATTACAGCCTATCTAACTGATCAAGGAATGCTAGAAATCTCATTATAGATGTAAACAAGAGTGGAAGATAAACATCAGATGCATTTTATTATGATAAAGACAAGGGGAGTTTATAACCAAGCCTTGATGTTGAAGCTCTCCTTTGGCAGGTCTGTATCCAAACACGTTCATCACACCCTCATGAAAAAAGGTCCAAAATCTCACTATGTTATCAACATACAAAAACAATCACACTCTGCACTATTCTCCCGAAGCTATGATTGCTTCTCCTCTATGCTAACTTTTCAGCTATTTGTTCAACTAGAACATGTTCAACCAGCACATCAATGGAAGATGGCTATATAGAGAAGAGGAGGAGGTTGGGATCCCTACAATAGTGGAAGGGTGGTTTTATCCCTTGGGAGGTTTCCCAATAAGGTGGAAACAAGAGGCCAAAGGAGGAAGGCTGTGGTTATTCAGTCGAACCACTCCCTATGACTCATCCACGAAGTTGTTGTGATCGAAAATTCCCCTTTATTTTTAAGCTGTTCCATAAGCAGTTGGCACGGAAGCTCAGCAAGACGGAGCGCCAGCGCACAGACTCGGTGTTGGTATATGGAGCCCAGCACGAGGGCATAACAGGCTACCAACGCCAAGGCAAAAACAAGTGTTTTTAGTGGTCTTATCAGGCAATGGTCAACAAAGGAAATGTTTTTCTCATGGAAAGGGATGAAATGATGGTATTCACAAGGCATGAAACTTCTAATTAGTCACAGAAATGACCCTCCAATGTGCGATATGGGGATTGCAGGGATAGTGACAAATTACTGTGTAACACTAGGCTCCCTCATCAGATGGATTTTCAGATTTTCGTATTAGTCAAATCAAGATGAGTTTTTCATAATGTAATTGATGAGGGGGAATCTATGTGTATAATGTCATTAAATTTTTGGAAAACCCTTGGTTCTCCGACACTGAACCAATCACCAACTATCCTTAAAGCCTTTGATGGAAGAGGTTTCCATCCATACGAAATACTCTAGGATATACCTATAGAAATAGAAGGAAAATCATTAACCTAGAGGTGGAAGTTGTTGATGCCCCTCTTGATTACAACCTTCTTTTGAGTCATAGTTGGTCTTATGCCATGACTGCTTTTCTTTCATCAGTCTTTCGGGTAATCATGTTTCCTCACAAAGGAAAGATTTTCAAAATCGATTAGTTGTCATATTTTTCATCAGACCCTACTTCTACAGATAGCATTCAACATTTCAAAAAATTGGTTATCCCATAGGAAGATGTTGGTGTAGGATTAATGAAGGATTCCGCTCTCATGGGAAATTTCTCTATACCCCTACCCAACGTACCATAAACAATTTCCAATATCAATATGATCTCATCAAGCACAATACCATTTTATTACACATGGACTGTGCCTTCAGAATAAGAATTGGACTCTTTCAATGGCGAGATGCCTTTGAGTCCTTTTGATTCAGCATATGTAGCAGTACAATTGTATTATGACACCCCATCAACTATTCCTGATCAAATGAATGTGATCATGAAGAATCATCTTCTCTATCGAGCTTAACCTTGACATCATTTTCAGATCTCTTTCAACATGTATTTGAAACTGATGAAAGTATTCAGGAAATTTTCTCATCGGATGAATTACAATGGGATGATCTACATCTTGGATGTTATTTTTTGCCCGATCTTGATAAGCTTGAAAATGATTTTTCGTCTATTTTTACAATTTATTATGTCAAGGAACCACAACAGTTCCTATTGACATATCGATTAAACCTCGAATTATTGACATATCGATTAAACCTCGAATTATTGAAAACATTCAGATAGGTGCTTCTTGTTCGATGGAAGAGATTAACACTTACAAAGCCCAATTTCAAGAATTCTGAGACATTTTTGCCTGGTCTTAGGAAGAGATGCCAAGTATCGATCCTAGGATTTTAATTCATGAAATTAAGACATACCCAAATGCTAAGCCTATTAGATAGATACATTAGGGGAATTTTGAGGTCTAAAATAGGCCTCCTAAGAAAAATGTACAACCAAAATAAACTTTATAAAAACCAATAGGATTCAAGATGATGATGTCAACCATGGGGGATGATTCACCATTTTTCAAGTAAAAGGGTAAAAAGATTCATAATAATAAAATAATAAAACTACTTTTTCAACTCATATTTTCAACTTATCTCTCAAAGGTTTTACTCGAATTTCGAGTGGGAGTACTCGTTAGATGAAAAATTTAATTCCTCATCCAAGCAGTACCCATGTTGCATACTTTTGATGGAATTTTCTACATGAAAAATGTGAAATACATTAAAAAACATGATTGCAATCATGTTTTTCATGTATTTCTCATTTTGTGTGTAGTAGGGTCCATCGAAAGTATGCAACATAGGCACTCCTTGGATGAGGAATTAAATTTTGCATCCAACGAGTGCTCCTGCTCGAAATTTGAGTAAAAAATTTGGGAGATAAGTTGAAAATACGAGTTGAAAAACTAGTTTTTTCTTTTTTCCCTCTAAAATTTGATGATGTAATCAAATATTATTTTATTATTTCTACTATTATTTTATAGTTTCCTTAGGAGGCCCATTTTAGACCTCAAAATTCCCCTAATTTTACGTCCAATGCATCCGTGGAAACCTACGACAATGAAAGCTGAAGTTGAGAAGCTATTACGAGCATCATTTATTTATCCAATTCATTTGACATATTGGATATCTAACATAGTTCCCATCACAAAGAAACAAGGGACTATTAGAGTATGTGTTGATTATTGAGAGATTAATAAGGTGTGTCCAAAAGACAATTAGCCTACATCCTATATCGATCCAATTATTGATGATTGTGTCGGAAACGAAATATTCTCATTTGTGGATGGTTTTTCTGGCTACAATCAAATCAACATACTCTCTGCTGATCAACTTAAAAGAACGTTTATATGTCTTTGGGGAACATTTTCTTACTGCAAGCTACCTTTTGGACTAAAAAATACTGGTGCAACGTGTCTAGTCAATTTAGTGTCATAAATTGCTAACCTAAATTATCGACCAGGGCTAGTAAACTGATGAATTGTAATGCACTGTATGTGCCTAAGTATCCCTTTCCTTAATTCATTGTTTTAACGTTTTGTTGATGTTTTTGGGTTTTTTATGTTTTGGTTCTCAGTATTCTGTTCTATACTAGAAAGATGAAGTTAAATCTATATAAAGAGGCAAAACATGAAAATGTAATGAAAATAGATTTTATTTGCAAGTTCTCTTCTTAACTAGAAAATGATGAAAACAAGGAGTCCTAATCCATGGATATTACAACTTTTAAATGAACATTAATGAAATGAAAAGTAACTCAAAAACTACAACTTAATCTGATTCATTTAGTTAGAGATTTGTTGGAAGAGCTTGTGAAAAATATTAATTCTAATGCAATGAGGATCTCCTAAAACATAAAAGGAAATGCTAAAACAACTTATAACATTATAACTAAATCTCATTCAGGAGTTAGAGGTTTATTGGAAGAGCTTTTGAAAGAGATTAATCATAATGTGATAAGGATCTTCTATGAAGCAAAACAATCAATAACTCACAATATTACAACTTAGTCTCATTCATGAATTAGAGGTTTATTGGAAAAGCTTTTTGAAAGAGACTAACTGCAGTATAATGAGGATCTTCTTTTTAACTAAATAACAGAAAATGAAATGCTAATAACTCAGAATATCACAATTGAATCCCATTCATTTATTAGAGATGTATTGGAAGAGCTTGAGAAAGAGACTAGCTGCAATATCATGAGGATCCTTTATCTAAGAAAATGACATGAAACATCATGCTAAAAGCTATGATTTTAGAAAGCAATCTAAGTAAGTAAATATGACAAAACAGAATTGAAAATGACTTATCTAGAAAACATGTAAAACCTCCTTGAATAGCAGGGGCCCTATGCTATCAATTTGGTGAAATTCTTCAGCTCCTTAAAGTTGTAATCAAAACAGCATCAAAGAACTTCTTTATTGAAAAACTCACAAATCTACATCTCATTCCATCTTAAGCTTTGTTACAAAACACTCTCTATTCCTTTCTCTCCTTCTCCTATTTTTCACTATTTTTTCACTACCCATGATAGGAGAAAGCTTCTCCTATTTATACAAAATATGAGAAGTTATCTCATTAATGGGAGTCCATGAATCTCTCCCTCTATCTCTAGAGTTACAATCAAAATAGGAAATGATAAGACACATGTATTTTTAGAGTTTCAACACAAATAAGAAATGAGACACATATCTTCTTAGAGTTTCAATACAAAAAGAAAATGAGACACATGTCCTCATGATCCCATGATCTTCTCCACTCAAATTCGAATTTGGTTTTGGGAGGCCACATAAAGGTATTTTAGAAGCTTCCTTTTGACCTACACATGTCACAAAACTCATAACACATATATAGATATATGAAACTATGTTAATTTTCTAGTTTTTAATCATAAATTCACTTTAAATACATAAAATAAATAACTTTGGAAAACAAGGATCTTAACCCATATATTTATGAAAATGGTTACTTGATGTAGGGTTTTAGGTCAAATGGCTATGGAATAAGAGCTGAATGGTTATGACATAATGGAAATATGTATGAATATGGAAAACACTTTTGAGACTCAACATACCCCCCAACTGAAGTTGTTGCATGTCCTCATGCAACTATTGCAATGATTTATTTGTCCATGAGTTGATATTTTATGAGTTTTGACTCATATAGATTCGTTCCAAACTTTGCTTCTTGATATTTTATTTTTGGCAAAGTATAACACATTTGATTGCAACATTTTTTAATGGTTGGTTCTTGTGTGACAACCAATTTTTTTTGAGCAATGGTTCTTGTGTAACAATGCTTTATTTTCTTTGTTGCATCAAAGTTCATGAAAACATTTTAGAATCAATTACTTCATCAATGAATTGATCATTTGCAAGGCATATAATATTTTGGATCATGTTGTAACAATATTTGGTTGGGAAGTATATGCGGGTGGAAATGAAATAAAAATGTGTGATAGTGTATGACATGTGGATATGAAATGATGTCTTTTCCCCCCCAACTAAAGATATGACAATGTGAAAAAGGGAGTGAGGAATTTTTCCAAAGTTACAATTTTAGCATTCTAATGAATTACATGACTAAAAATTAGAAAACCACATAGCTTCACTTACCTTAAATATGGATGAGTTGTGTATACTGAAGAGTGTGGCTGTTGATGTTGTTGGATCATGAACTATGTAAACAAATGAATTTGATCTGCTTATTTATTCTCTTTGTTCTCTTTGTGCTGATGGCAAGATTGGGATCTTTATTGCTGCTGATACAAATTGATTCCTGCTACAAACTGCTAAAATGACGTAGTCTTCAATCGTTACAAAATCTGATGGTACAATTCTAGTCATGCGAATAAATGTGATGATGTCGAGCATGAAGAGAAGTCATTGGATTACCGACCATTGATGAATGGCGTTAACCAATGCGAGGCAAACTCACCATTAATGTCAATTAGTGCCAAGGTACCTAAGTACATCTTGCAAAGTGCAAATAGATGGGCTGATGTCGAGCCACTTGCAAGCTCTGACTATCAAGGGACATTGATGTATTCCCATGATTTTCAGCAAGAGAACTTGTCATTAATGCATACAAGCCTCAAGGTACTATTAAGGACTTTAGTCTTGGACCTAGATAATGTGTTGATGTCGATAGGCCAAGACTTGTTAGAAGGGAGACCTTAAGGAAACCTCCATCAACTAACGCGAGCATGAAAGAATAATTTTTGAAGGACTATGGATGAAATTTTTTGCAGTGGATCAAGGTTTATTTGACAGAATGAAAATGGAAATGAAATGAATAAGCTTTGTAGAGGAGCTGAATGGTTTTATTGCTAGGTTTGTGAAAGCATGGAAGGAAAATATAATGACTATGGAAAATAAAATGAGCAGTGAGGGAAAATGAGATGAGGATTTTATTGAATGACTAAGTAGAAATGCAATGGAAAATGTAAAGGGAAATGAGGTGAATGTTTTATTGATTTAGGAACCATGGATGCGATGGATATACTGACATCCGAAAGGCTTTCAAGTGTTGGATCTGATTTGCATTAGCATGTGCTCATGCATTGATGTTTTTTTCTTTGTTGCTGATCATCTTCTTGTAAAAGAAATGTAGTCTCTGAGAGAGACACTATTCGCTTGTAGTCATTTGTTCTTCCTCTAGGAACCTGGAAAATAAAACTAGTACTTCTTCTGCAATGGAATGTAAGATTATCAAAAGAGAGAGGTGATCAATCTCTCTGGTTATGATATTTACACAAAAAAAACTGAGAATTAGTACTAATAAAACAATTTTATGAAAAAAACCAAAAGAATTTATACTTGTTTCGAAATTAGTGCCTCAAGTTACCTATTATGTCTTTTCAACAATTTCTTTAGTCTTTACTATTTCAAACTTTGATGATAGTTTTCTCATTATGTAGATATCTTCGAAATCTTTCCAATGACGCTTGAATCGTAAAAATCCGATGTTGGATGAAAAATTTAGGCTAGTTTAAAGTTTGGGTGAAACAATGAAGTTTTTCAGCTGCAAAATTGATGTTTAGCTGCAGAATGTGCACCGTTCCGTAGCGAAAATCCTGAAAAGAAAATTACGTAGCCATGCCTATGCAAATAATCAGTCTTGACATTTATATTAATCAATGCCTCCTCAAAGAAAATGAACAATACACTACTTATTTTATTGATGCAATATATATATATATATATATATATATATATATATATATATATATGTTACATTTTTAAAAATATATACATATATAATTTTATTAAACAAAAAAAATTATTCAATAAGTAAATTAAAAAAATAAAAAATAAAATAAAAAATAAAATAAAAACATTGAAGGCCATTCTTCTGACCACTTATTTCCACGTTGCTTATCCTCATGTGGCAATCTTTGCGAGCAACTCTCCATTGGAACATAACAAGCTGTATTAAGATCACCTTCTCTTCATACAAAGGAAGCTCATTTTTCCTTCATTGCAATTCGAGAAGAATTAATCACAACTTCAACGCAAACAAAATCCAACATTCAGAAAGTGAAAGAAGTCGAATTGGACTCTTCGATTGATCAAAATCATGTGGAATGTGGATTGAATGCCACGATAGACTTTGATTTAAATTAAAATTCTTCTTTCTTAGGAAAATCAAGTCGTGACCGAAATCCGTTGATTGATTACCAGGAGTTAATGAAAACCGTTTTTTTCTCACACAAACAGCGAAACATGGCTCTTAAGAACCGGAAATTCTCTCTAACGGTTACAAAATCTAGAGAAATATTTCTGGGTTACCAAATTACTCCCGTTCCCAGGAAAACCCATGTCGTGGATTTTTCAAATTCAATTTGATTTGCTCATAATTTTCGTTTTAAAATTACATGTCAATAGCAGTTGCATTTTTCTGGTAATGAAAAACGATTTCTGTTTATTTCAAGATCCTAATTAAATCGAGAAACATATGCAAATGGTTTAATAGGCAAACTAAAATTCAAAGTGGTAGCAGAGGGCAGCATTTGAATACTACTTGGATTAAAATCACTAGCTCTGCTATCACCAGGAAGCTCTTCATCATCTGTGGTATCCTTCTCACAAAATCTTCCTCAACGTAATTGATTGAATTGCGTGAATCTTCATTCTTATCCTCAGCGTTGCAACTCACCATTTCCTTAAGACAATCCCAACATATTTTTATCAGATTTGCAAGAGTGCAGGCAACATTGTGGAATCTTCGATCGTAGATTTTGTTTAACAATTGCAGAGGTTGGATCAAAATAATTTATCAAATCAAGTTTGTTTTTTTATTGTCACCTTTGCATTGGACATCAATTCGAAATCAGTCTCTTGAAAAAGGACAAAATTCCCAGAAACCACACCAAATAGCTAGATCCGCTTATCTACATACAAACAGATCCGCTTCTCCATTAATTCTACAAGCAAACAGGGCACTCTGTTGGTTTTACTGTTAAATTCTGTAATGAGCAAGGTGAGAGTCGAGGCTTCACTCTTTGAAACTAAGAAGTTGCTCTAAAAAACAATATGAACATTGCAAAGTGTTGAATTTGCCAGTAATGCTGTTGGGAACGTCTTGCAAAAGAACCTACGGTCAAATGGTGATGCAAAACCTTTGCAATCAAATTATTACATGGACAATTCTTAGGCAATTCCTTTGGAAAATGTGGATCTTTTCGTTGAATTGTTAGATCTGTAGATTCTGTTAGCTAAAGCATTGGGTTTGTTCATCCAATTATAGTGATGTGGGTCTCCTCCGTGAAAATACAATATTCTTATAGAAACAAAAAAAATGGATTCTTTTCTTCTCATAAATTTTGCAGATTTTGAAGAGCTGCTTCAATGCTGCATGGAGAGGTTTATTTGCTAAGAGTTTTAATCTTATTTTATTTTATGCTTTGATTTTTTATTTTTTTTAAAACATTCTACAGCATGGCTTTGTTTTTCAATTTTTTTAATGTTTGGTTTGTTTGTGTGTGTGTGTTTGTGTGCGTTTTTTTTTTAAATTTGTTTTGTTAATAAAATTACATATGTTATATTGCAACAACGCCAAAATGTCTAGTCAATTTAGTGTCCTAAATTGCTAACATAAATTATCGACCAGGGCTAGTAAACTGATGAAGTGTAATGCACTGTATGTGCCTAAGTATCCCTTTTCTTACTTCATTGTTTTAGCGTTTTGTTGATTTTTTTGGGTTTTTTATGTTTTGGTTCTTAGTATTCTGTTCTATAATAGAAAGATAAAGTTAAATCTATGTAAAGAGGTAAAACAGGAAAATGTTAATGAAAATAGAGTTTATTTGCAAGTTCTCTTCTTAACTAAAAAATGATGAAAACAAGGAGTCCTAATCCATGGATATTACAACTTTTAAATGAACATTAATGAAATGAAAAGTAACTCAAAACACTACAACTTAATTTGATTCATTTAGTTAGAGATTTTTTGGAAGAGCTTGTGAAAAATATTAATTCTAATGCAATGAGGATCTCCTAAAACATAAAAGGAAATGCTGAAACAACTTATAACATTACAACTAAATCTCATTCAGGAGTTAGATGTTTATTGGAAGAGCTTTTGAAAGAGATTAATCATAATGTGATAATGATCTTCTATGAAGCAAAACAATCAATAACTCACAATATTACAACTTAGTCTCATTCATGAATTAGAGGTTTATTGGAAAATCTTTTTGAAAGAGACTAACTACAGTATAATGATGATCTTCTTTTTAACTAAATAACAGAAAATGAAATTCTAATAACTCAGAATATCACAATTGAATCCCATTCATTTAATAGAGATGTATTGGAAGAGCTTGAGAAAGAGACTAACTGCAATATCATGAGGATCCTTTATCTAAGCAAATGACATGAAACATAATGCTAAAAGCTATGATTTCATAAAGCAATCTAAGTAAGGAAATATGACAAAACAAAATTGAAAATGACTTATCTAGAAAACATGTAAAACCTCCTTGAATAGCAGGGGCCCTCTTCTATCAATTTGGTGAAATTCTTCAGCTCCTTAAAGTTGTAATCAAAACAACATCAAAGAACTTCTTTATTGAAAAACTCACAAATCTACATCCCATTCCATCTTAAGCTTTGTTACAAAACACTCTCTATTCCTTTCTCTCCTTCTCCTATTTTTCACTACTCATGATAGGAGAAATCTTCTCCTATTTATACAAAATATGAGAAGTTGTCTCATTAATGGGAGTCCATGAATCTCTCCCTCCATCTCTAGAGTTACAATCAAAATAAGAAATTATAAGACACATGTCTTTTTAGAGTTTCAACACAAATAAGAAATGAGACACATATCTTCTTAGAGTTTCAATACAAAAAGGAAATGAGACACATGTCCTCATGATCCCATGATCTTCTCCACTCAAATTCGAATTTGGTTTTGGGAGGCCACATAAAGGTCTTTTAGAAGCTTCCTTTTGACCTACACATGTCACAAAACTCGTAACACATATATAGATATATGAAACTATGTTAATTTTATAGTTTCCAATCATAAATTCACTTTAAATACATAAAAAAATAACTTTGGAAGACAAGGATCCTAACCCATATATTTATGAAAATGGTTACTTGATGTAGGGTTTTAGGTTAGATGGATATGAAATAAGAGCTGAATGGTTATGACATAATGGAAATATGTATGAATATGAAAAACACATTTGAGACTCAACACAACGTTTCAAAGAGCTATGTCTTATAATTTTCATGATATCAAACATATTTTACAACCTTATCTGAATGACTTACCTCCTCATTCTTTATGTAGAGAAGATCATCCTATACACTTACGAGCTATCTTCATGAGATGTAGGCATTAAAATATTCGTTTGAATCCACACAAATGTGTTTTTTGTGTACAATCAGGATGATTACTTGGGTTCATCGTTTCGAAATATGGCATTCATGTCGATCTATTGAAGGTCGAGGCTATTATCATTTTATGTCCTCCTTCCACTCTTCACCAAGTCCAAAGTTTGTAGGGGAAAGAAATTTTTTTACGTAGGTTTATCATGAAATATGACGAGTTAAAAAAAGGTTTTACCCGGTTGTTGAAATAAATTGTTCCTTTTATTTGGGATGAGATTTCCGATAAATCTTTTGATGCACTTAAAAATGTGTTGACCCATGCACCATTATTGCATCCGCCCAATTACCACCAGGATTAATTTTTATACTTAGTTGCCTCTGATTCCATGATTGGAATGGTTTTGGTTCTAGAGGATGAATCTCACAATGAACATGTGATCTATTACCTAAGTCAGAATCTAAACCCGATAGAAATCAAGTATTCACATGTGGAGAAATTGGCCTTGGTAGGAGTTCAAGTTGTCCAACGATTTCGTTATTACATATTGTTACGGAAAACAACACTGATATCTAATTGCAACTCGATGATGTACATATTGAAAAAATAATTGCTTGAGGGCAAAAATTCCAAACGGATTGTTATCCTGCAAGAGTTTGATTTTGAATTCGAGAAGTCCAGGTCAAATAAATCACTAGTGTTTGCCGAAATTATGTGTGACTTTCCCAATACTGAGTCCAAAACGGTGGCAAAGAATTCTATTTCGAATGCATATCTATTTCTAATCAGTACTTTATACCCTTGGTATGGAGATATCATTATATATCTTTAGACACAAACCTTTTTCCCAGAGCTTTCATGATAAGATCGACGTAGAATCTGATACCAATCCTAGCAATACAATATTTTTGGAGACACTCTTTATCGTCGTGGTGCGGATTTTATTTTTTGACATTGTATAACTCACGAAGAGGTTGAAAGGGTTTTGAATTATTGCCACTCTGGAGCATGTGGTGGTCATATGTCTGGGTTTTCCACAACCCAAAAGATATTGCGCGTTGGTTATTTTTGGCCGTCTTTATTCAAATATTGTATCATCACGGTCCGAAAATGCCACAACTGCCAAATTTTTGATCGAAATATGTGTGCACCTCCAGCTCCTCTTCACTCAATCATTGTTGTTGATCCTTTTGCGAAATGGGACATCGATTTCATTACATGTAACCCTCACTCGGCTGAGGGGCATGTGTATATTATTCTCACCGTATATTACTTTACCAAATCGGCTGAGGCGATGCCTACATTCGCGGAAAATGGCAAAAATCACTACAAGAAAAAAGGACATTGGTGAGGGGCGAAAATGGTGACCATAAGCTCATTGGTGAGGGTCAAAAGAGCCTTCGTCACCAAAAACTGAACGTCACCAAAGGTGGCGTCGCCGAAAGTATAGGTGTTGTGGTGACATTCAAAGTCCGTCACCAATAATGATTTATAGTGACGGCACATTGGTGAGGGCGAAAATGGTCACCATAAGCTCATTGGTGAGGGTCAAAAGAGCCTTCGTCACCAAAAACTGAACGTCACCAAAGGTGGCGTCGCCGAAAGTATAGGTGTTGTGGTGACATTCAAAGTCCGTCACCAATAATGATTTATAGTGACGGATAGTGACCGTCACCATTGCATATGAGCAATGGTGACGGAAAATAGCCTCCGTCACCAAAAAATTGAACGTCACCAAAGGTGGCGTCGCCGAAAGTATAGGTGTTGTGGTGACATTCAAGGTTCGTCACCAATAATGATTTATAGTGACGGATATTGACCGTCACCATTTCATATGAGCAATGGTGACGGACAATAGCCTCTGTCACCAAAAAACTGAACGTCACCAAAGGTGGCGTCGCCGAAAGTATGTGTTGTGGTGACATTCAAGGTCCATCACGAATATTAATTACAATGACGGATAGTGACCGTCACCATTTCATATGAACAACAATGATTTTTTGTGATGGACCTTTCATGGCCGTCACTATTGGTGCATATATATGGCGACGTTCATTGACCGTCACCATAAACGCATTGGTGACATCAAAGTCCATCACGAATAATGACTATAATGACAAACAGTGACCCTCACCATTTCATATAAACAACAACGATTTATGGTGACGGACCTTTAATGGTCATCACTATTGATGCATATATATGGTGGCATTCGTTGACCGTCACCATTTCATATTTTGGTGAGGGTCGAAAAGTCTCACCATAAACTCATTGGTGATGGTCAAAAGAACATCCGTCACCAAAAACTGATCTTCGTCATTCCCTATATATGAATATCAGGGCACGATGGAATCGAACCACCAACCTCCTGCTTGTAAAGCAGGTGCTCTTCCATTGAGCTAGCACCCTTTAAAAAAATAGACTTTAAACTAGCAATTGCCCCTAAAGGTGCAAAGATACACCAAAGGAATAAGAACCAGGAAAACTGAAAGAACTCAGTGTCCTTGCTCCTATTTTTATTCTATGACACTCTACAAAGTATGATCTTGATCTATGACGTATTTGTACCAAGTGGTTCTAATTTAATAGTAAATGTTATATTGGATCAAATAAATGAATAACTGAGAGGCCTTGCGGGCTAATTTTTAATCCTTACACCAAAATCTCTTAATATTCAAGTCTATGGAACAACTCGTTCAAAGTTCAAACTGAAGTAGATTTTAAATGGAAAGCCTAAAACCAGCTAAGTAGTTTACAAGTTAACATTTTGGATATAAATTATGTTCAATTTATATGACAAGTTATGCCATAACCTTGAAACTAGTTTCTTAGCTAAAAGAATCTCTTAAGTCAACAATGACAAAGAAACATAGTCATGGCAAGAAAAATTCTCTTGTTTTTTCTAATGAGGGTGCATGTAACTTGATAGAGGGTGTATGAAAGTATCAAACCATAATCAATTTCACTAAAACATGGAAATGACAAAGTCTTGTTAAGCAAGAAAGGTTTAGTTGAATATATGGAAAGCATCGAGCTAAATGATATAATTAAACTAAAAGTAACTGTAAAAAAATGAAATTGCCATCATATACATCACATCA
Organism: Pinus albicaulis; assembly: GCA_034641835.2. NCBI lineage: Eukaryota > Viridiplantae > Streptophyta > Pinopsida > Pinales > Pinaceae > Pinus > Pinus albicaulis. The sequence goes on along the minus strand of CM076584.1, from coordinate 820,467,144 downwards.
GCGTATGAATTTGCATCAATGTATTGAATTAATATGACTTCAAATTTTGAAATTTTCCTGCAAGATAACATTTATCATTAAAAAAATCTGATCAAACATGAAGTAATCTCATGAATCCTTCAGATTTATATTGCAATATCCATCTCAGATCGATAGATCTAGAATCTTAAATATTCTTATAACTAGCAATTTCACCAAGAGGTGCAAAGGAACGCCGGAACATGGATAAGAGAAGTGGGGAGATTGTATAAAAAAATAATCAAGCGAAATATACTAAAAATGAAATACAACCCATGTGAGGCTAATTTAAATTCAATTGTTGTGAATTTTCAAGTGAAAGAAAGTTTGTAACTGGTGTCCGGCAAGCAGGACTCACAAAAATTGTTATAGAGAAAAACTTGGAAGGGAAATTGAGGTTTGAGGTTTAATGATGTTGATGAAGCACATATTCTACTTGGTGAAAGGGCACACAGAATTAGTTAGAAGTATTCAGGAATTTTTTCATACAGATATCAGTGTCACTCAAGCATTCCTTGAGATCTTTGGCCACAAACAATGTAGAAATATAACATGTCAGAATCAGCTTCCTATGGATGATTGCAGCTGTGAAGTTTGTAGCACGGAGAGTGGATTATGTAGCCTTTACATGTGTGTTATTTGGAGAAAACTTGACTTTCAAGTGAATACTTGCTGATGGGTAGTCTGTGATCTTTTTTCCCACTAGACATAGACATATATTGCAATCGGTGAAGGAGAAATAAGCATGGGTATCAGTATTAAGGGTTGTGCAGGTTCATCCAAAATGCTTTTCATATGTATGGCTTGTAAGAGAACATTGGAACTATTAGGGTAAAGGATGTTTTTCAGCAATGTGCACCTGCTTGTGATAGGAAAACCCTTGCGAAGGAATTTGATTGTGTTCAGAGGGTATTTCATGGAAGTGAGAACTCCAAGGGGAGAAAACTATTCTGAAAGTCCAAAGAATTATTGGAAAGAGTGGAGTTGATGATGAGGCTACAATTTGTAAAGTGATGCAATGTTTCTTTCAAGAGTTGGAGATGGGATTATACTTGGGGACCTCCTTATTCAATTTGTGAAATACCTTGTTTGATCCAATGATATGGAAAATAAAGCCTTGTTGAGAAAATAGATTGTCATCACTGAATCAAGAAACTTGTACATAGATGCACTCTACATGATACTCTTCGCATTAAGAGTGGTGTTTGGAAATGGTATTTTTATACAAACCTTAGATCACATTAAGTATTTCCTTCCAAGTGGAGATAGTGCAGGCATCATTATAATACTTGATGTTCCAGGACAAGCAACGATTTTTCACCTAAAGCAGACTTGGAATTGAGGCTCTTAGGAAAAGCAGTACTAGCATTGTCGAATATGCTTACCAGAAAACAAATAATTTTGAAAGGCCTTCATCTTACTATGTGAAATAAGGATAAGTTTTCAAAGATGTTGAGGATTAAAAAGATGAAACTGATGCATCTTACATACATTTAGCACAGGTCAAGTGGCAGACTCGTTGGCAGATTTTAGTTGCTTTTGAGAGAATAATCCAAAGGAAAATGGATCCCAAACAACCCTTGTTCAATAGCACAGACCTCAAAGAGAGAGGAATGCTCCCATCCTGATCCATAATTATTGTGATAAGGGGACTTAGGGTGTATATAAGTATATGTACATGTGCCACATTGGAAAACGTTTTGATGAGCCAACCTACAAAATTGGAATAGACCAATCTGTTCATTTTGGAAGCCAACTTGTATACCTTGCATTGGATGTATTACAAATTATTTTTTCAGCTAATTTGAAAGATTACCCACCTTTTGTGGGGTCTCTGCCTACAATTCCATTAGAGGAACCCGAGGAGTGTTGGTATTCATGACATGGAGATTTCACACTCGGTTTGTGGGCCTCCTTTGAGGAGAAGCCCCCTGCATGGAGTTTTCATTTATATTTCATAGACTACATATTGTATGTGGTAACCCATTTATTCTCTTTCAAAATCTGCAGGCATGTATAAACCCATATATTCCCCTTGAAGGTTGGAATTCCCAGTCTAAAGTCCCTACATTCACCATTTAAAGAGAAATTGGGTTTGGCTCACGTGATTTAAGGAGGAGGAATATATTTGAAGACTGAATTACTCTATAATTTCATTTAAGTCATTACTCTATGATTTCCTTAAAATCATAAATAAGTTATGCTAGATCTTCAACGGAATAAATATCATGATGTGGAGGGCTAATAACTCCCACATTGGCAGTTGAGTTTCTTGTAACATCAATATCACCAATGACTTTATGGCCAATGGAGCAGCATCCATCACATATACACATGAATGCAAGGATTTTCCACTCATCCTGTAGACCTTGAAACTTGATAAGAGTGGACAGAATATCGGGAAGCTCAAGCACAAAACAGAGAAGTCACAGAGCATCTTTGATGTGCCAACTTCCAAGTGAAATTGAATGAAGACAACTTTAATTAAAATTTTGAACCACAGGAGACAGAGGAAAAGAAGTTTGAAACACAAACTTTTGAAAATTTGGCTACAGTTTACAAAGAAATTGATGTTTTTAAGTATTTCAGGGTGTTTGTAACAATGATAAGTGTCTTTGAGATTACAAAAGTAGTGTCTATGTCATGACAAAATCAGTGTGTCTGTCTTCCTTTTTGGCAAAATATTATTAAAGGATTATCTAGTAAAGGAACAATTTGGAAAGGGAAATGACTCTCTAGTTGGCAAACTACAACTGTCAAAGTCTATTCTACAATTGGCCAATTCTGAAAATATCAGCAAATGTGTAGTCCGATAAAGAACATAACAGACCAAAAAATATTATCTTGTTGGCCTGGAAGAGTGTATAAGGCTTGCAGCAGCTTGGGTCTATGTTATGGGGGATTGGATTAATAAGGCTTTAATGGAAAAGATGGTCCGACATATTTGCAAGGAAGAAAACAAGCTTTAAAGCAAACTACACAGGCACCATATCCCCAGAATGCCTGCTCCTTCATCTGTGCTTCATTTGATACAACCTGGACATAATTGAGTATTATATTTTTTGGTATAGCAAGGATGGATCCAAGGCTAAGTTTGTGAGAACTCATGGAACTTGAAGATAACATTTTCTAGAATGGAAGATTTAGCAAGTCCAAAGAGGCCCTTACAACAACTCTTGGGATCTAGTGTTTGGAACTTTAGGTATGAAGCTGAAGATGGACACCCTTAAGGAGAGACATAGGAAAATATTGGAGGAATTTAGAACCCAGATCAGTAGAGATGCAACAAAACACTCAACAAAAATCCTATAAATTTCAGAATTCCAACGAGGGGGGACATGATGACTGAAAATGGAGAGCTTCCAAGATTGGATTGTACACGGTAAAGAGAGGCCATGAAAGAAGGTGCAACTTCAACAAAACTTGGAAGAAGGTTTGGGTGAAGGAGGACTTGACTAAAGCAAAGACTTTATTACAACTATCCACTGAAAAACAACCTAACACGGGATCATATCCTGAGGAAAATGTTTCCTTGGCCCTTCTTAATGCCCCCTTTGCCTCTGCTCCTTATGTGTGAGTACCCTGTTGTATTTCAAGTCATTTTAGAGAGAAACATGACCTCAACTAGAGATTTCCTACCTTGTTACCAGATCTCTTTCAAAACTGGCATATGATATCACAATCCCCAAATCTTAAAGAAATTTGGAAACATGTTGCCAGCTATGGAAGTTTGGTTAGAAAGAAACATAAGGATTTTCAGATATCAGTTTATGAGGAAGCCCTTGAGAAAGACTAGTAGCAAGCGTGGGGACATTTATAATTGAAATAGTAAAAGCCACTGTGTCTAGAGAGACAAAATCCCCCAGTAGATGATTGTTGAATTTAAAAACCAAGGTAGCTTGAATCCTCCATCCCTGACAAAGGAAGTAGGACCTGCCATAACAATCAAACTAAGAGACAAGGAGGATATTTAAGACACAATAGACCTATGGGAAACTATAACAATCTAGCTAAGACAGAGGCATGACCAAGGGATTAAAACTGTCTTTTCAAATAGGATTTGCTCATTTGAATTGGAAGAGGACTTTTCCATAATCGTCAGAGCCTGGATGAGTAGTCAAGGGGTTTATGTTGCATTCAAGATTGAATTGCATTATAGACGAAGCTGGTGAAATTACAAGCAGGTTCACATCTAGAAACGTAAATCATTACCCGAAACATCAAAACATAGCAACTGATTTGCTTTTCCAATAAGGGTTTGATATGCTGGAAAAGATGGGAATGTTCTTCTACTTGAATAAAGGGTTGGGAGTAATTATTATTGATAATATCAAGGAAAAGCATAAAAGTTTTAAATGGCACTATTATAAGGTACTTCACATTTAATCTCATCATGAAGCCTGTTGTAACACCCCTAGGATGACCCCTATGTGTGATGTACATATTATGTTTAGGCTGGTGACCCGTGAGGCCGTTGGAACTCCTGGAAACCACAAGGCTTTGGAACATCCCTGGATGGTCGAGTTGGACACCTTGGAAGGGTAGTGGCATGTGCTGATGGACTATGGATGTAGAAAAGGGGTTGCACTACTTTGGTTGTGGTGTTAATGGGGAAATGAGCTTATTGGTTGGATGTTGTTGGGTTTGAGACATTGAACTGCTTATGTACAGTAATGGTATGTACCTAGATTTAGATAAGCCATTGTCCTATGGAATCGAAGCCCCAGCCCAGGGGTGACCCGTTGTTGAGAAATGTGAGCATCGTGGTCTATGGCTGGGTGGAAGTTGGAACATCTGAAGATTTGCAGCCAATTTGTGTCTCTTTGTTTTTATGACTTCTGTTATAATTAATTATATATTATTATGTGTTGCATGTGAATAGTAATCTAAATGGTGTTATTATGAAATTTCATTCCTGTATATGAGTGAAATGCATCATAGAATGCATTAAACACAGATAACATATGTTACAGGAGGTGAATTGAAGAAAAAAATCACAAAATAATGGGTTACGTAGGTAGTTAAACACCACAGTAGGTGACTGGGGGCATTACACTTGCAAGGCTTAAACTCAGGCCTCCCTTAATTATATGAGTGTGCAAGATGGTGACTCCTTATGGGGTAAGAATGGAAGGAGTTTTTATTCAGATCAAAGTCATTTCTGCAGTGCACTGTCTGCAGATTTTTCACCTCAGCATCCTTTGTTTCTCTTATCAGTTTGGTTCAATAGCTGACGAGTACCTTGTGATTGAAGATTATAAGCAACAGGACATCATGGTGAAGAAAATTCTAGAGACGAAAGTAAAGAGGTCATGGAGGGGGGATGGATATTTGAACCCCTGCCTGTGATCCCTCAAAACCACCAAGGCTAAAAACCCCCCTCATTAACAAAAAGTTGTGTCTGAAAGCAATGGAAGTTCTAATGATGTGGAAGGGCAGTTGCATGAAAGGAGGATACAGAACATAGTAATTATGTAAAGGGTGGATGCTAGAAGAGCAATTGTAGGAAGAGCCATGACAAGGGGGAGCATGGATTATCTAATGTTTGATTCAGGATCAAGGAGGAGCCCCACACAAATGTACCATATCCAAACCATGATCTTGTGCCTGAACACAATATTGAGTAGCTTCTGGGCGAATCTCTGCTGCAGGCCAAAGTAGCAAAGAAAGATCGATATTTTCAAGCTTCTTAATACTGTCTATAACCACTCTATCCATCTCTAGCATATCTGCACAACCGAACATATCCTGTACAGTTCTGAAACCCATATCAGACAAAATTCACGATGCTTTCTGTTAAATCTTCAAATATGATAAATATGTTATGGCAACTTATAATTTGTAGCATGCACTCTTTCTAGCCTAGAAGGAGTCATTATCATGCTCAAAAAGTGAAGAAACTAAGTTTGAACACACAATTTTGTGTTAGATGGGCTAGGTGTAGATTAAGGATGCTTTAGTCTGAGATCAGGTGTGGCACTAGCCTTATAGTCTATATTTTTGGACTTATTATGTTGTTGGTTTTCCTTCAGAGGGAGTTGAAACCCTGAATTGCTTCAAACTCTGTCAACCTTGTGTATTGATTTTCTTTAAGGACACTTTAAACAATGTCACAAGATGTAATCCTCATCACCAATGCTAAGAGATGAGAAATTAAGTGTTATATGACTTATTTTCAGAGCATATAGATCATCAAAAAATGGTGCAATAAACTTCAGGACTTGACCACATAAAATACATAGAGAAACAGTGAGAACCAAATAAAAGTTTTTATGTCGGTGACAAATCTGAGTATGTTGTTGAATTATAAAGTGGGTTGTTGAGCTCATTGTTTTTCTTGCATTAGAAGGTGTTTAATACTTCATTGTGCAAAAAAAAACATTAAAATAATCAAGGTGTAACATGGCACATTTCAGACCTTGCTGCAGAGTGAGTAAAATTACAT
>CM076584.1:820318826-820460581 GCA_034641835.2 Pinus albicaulis | reverse complement strand
CCTGGCCAGTTCTTTTATTGATCTCGGGACGAAAACCCCGCGGTAATTTTTATGTGGTGGATCCATTCCGGATTCACAATTGAGCTTCAATTTCTTATGTTTGTGGTAATGTGTGATGTGTTGATTTATTTAAAATTTTGATATTTGGGATATTACAGAAACTGATATGTAATCATTTTGATAATACTCCCAGAGAGTTATTTAAATGTAGAATAATTCAAACTAATTATATATATATATATATATATATATATATATATATATATATATATATACATATATATATATATATATATATATATATATATATATATATATATATATATATATATATATATATATATATATATATATTTGTATTTTTTTATGTGTGTGTGTGTGTAATCACATTTAGTGTTGTTCATCTAGTTTCCCTTGTTGCAGACCATGGCTATGAGAAGGGAAGTTAATGAGTTTTGTATGCCCATGTTTATGATACAATAGAAGAAATTAATTAACAAAAATAAAATAAATGTGTTTACCACATTTTATTCATAATGTGTTTTAATAACAACAACAAACGAGTGAGCACAAAGGTTGTACTCAGAGTTGCTCTACAACCCAGTATGAGAGATGTTGTGTTGTAAATTCGTATTTAAATATAATAAAATGATACTTGCATTTGAAAATTTAAAAATAGTAATAAAAAAAAATCAATGTAACCCATAAATAAAATATTTCATTTTTCACCTTAACTTTACATCAACTTCTTATACAGACATCATGTAAACTAAAGTAAAAAGAACAAATAATTTACTTTTTAGTATGAGTGAGATATGTGTTTTCCTGGCTACTTAATATATAATTTAGATGAGATGACATGTAAAGTTAATAATATTGATATTATATGATGTGTAATCCATTCTATATGTCTAGTTGACATGTAATCTTTAGAAGAAAAATAAATAATAATAAAAATGTTTCTATGTCCATATGAAATGAGTGTTGCATGGCAGTGTAGTACCTACCAATCAAGTGGAAAATCATGCTTTCACAAAAATTGCAAATTGATATATTGAGTTTATAAATTAATTTCACACTAAGGGAAAAGTAGTTGTATAAATGTTTGTGGGTAGTAACAACTAGTAAGTCTGCACATTTACATTTTTACTCCTACTTGTTAAAGTGTTGAAGAAGACATAAACAATGGTGAATATTAACTCTTGTTAAGTATATTTACTTAAATCTTGTTCCTACGCATTTTTTATGCAAATATTTTCTTAAATTATGGTTGACAATAACTGACGGTAAATACATTATTTAGGAGAGTCTAAGTTATTTTCAAGAATTTTAATTTTAGGTTGCTTTCACATGAAGCTTAGTAATGAAAAATCATGGAATAATTGCTTGAAAAAATTATGGAAAAAAATTTAAGGGAGTTATATGCACGCCAATGTATTTTTCAAGGGATACTATAAGGCCTTGTGTTCTAATCAAATGATTGAAAAATAAAATTAAAAACAACATTGAAAAATAAATATTTATTTTCAAAAGTTAAACATTATAATTTGCATTGGTCAATATTTCCTTCACAAGACTCATAGCATAAATAAAGTAATTTAAATTAAAAAAATTCATGAGTTATATGCATAACAATGTGTTTTGCAAAGGCTACTATAAGGACTTATATTCTAATCAAATGATTGAAAAATAAAAATAAAAATAATATTGAAAAATAATATTTATTTTCAAAAGTTAAACATTATAACTTGCATTGGTCAATATTTCCTTCACAAGACTCATAACATAAATAAAGTAATATAGATTAAAAAATTTCATATATTTCAATTTCTAGGGGATTTGTAGTTTAATCACCCTTAATATGGAAGTTGATATATAATGTTTATAATAATAATAATGATAATATAAAAATCTTAATGTGGGTCCTAAATTAGTTTTTTTGTATATGTAGATTGAGTAATATTATAAAAAGAAAGAGTAAAGTGTTTTTATTTCATTAAGATGTCCTTTAAATATGAAGTTGACATGTAACAATTTTAAAAAGATTAATAACCAAAATTATGTGAATATATAGAAATGTAACATATTTTACATATAGAGAGATATGTTTTCTACTTCTGAATATGGATCAGCATGTGGAGAATAGGAATCATAAATAAAATATTTCAATGGAACTATGTATGCATTATACAAAACTAGTTTTCTACTTTTGAATATGACTAGGCATGTGGAGAATAAGAGTCATAAATAAAATATTTCAATGGAACTATGTATATATTATACAAAACTAGAGGAGTCAAATTTCTCTAGATGCAAATGTTTTTTGAAGTTTCACACTAAAAGACAAGTTTGAATTTTGAGAAATTTGATGCATCTCAGCTCATGGTAGATCTCAAATTAAGATAAATGTGTTGGTTAATGTTTTCTAATGCTTTTAATTAACACCAATAAAAACATATATATCCATGTTTCTTTTTTTATTATAAAGAATATTGTTTTTTATTTACAGAATATTTTACTTGTGTTAAATCCACTTAATTATACATCTCCTTAATATTTATCTCTCTACTCAAAAAATATTAATTTTTCAAATATATCTTATTTAACATTTTTTTTATTTAAATTTAATATACCCCACATAACCTAACTCAATAATGTGTTATAAAATAGTATATAAATTGCAAAATTCAAGATTAAAATAATGTGTTTACCTAACAATTTTTTTTAATTAATTTAAAGTCACATCTATCAATATTAAAAGACTACCATCATTAAAAAAAATTAACTGTTGTACTTCTAACCGTCAGCAAATCTACTTCACTTCACTTGTACATTCAGACAGATTCATGAGCGCATGATTATATTCGTTTCCCACACAATTGAATTTATCAACATAAATACATGTTTGGTTCGGGTGAGCTTTGGTTAACGAAGTTGTGTGTAATAAGGCTCTGGCACTATCTACATGTATGTTTAATACATTAACTTGAACTATCTTATTATCCGACTGTGATTTGAGCCTATGGTGATTGCACCAACTGTCATATTAATTATGCTGATATTCAATAGCGATCCTTGGGAAATGTCACTCCACTTGGCATTGTAACTGACCTCCAAGAAATAGCCTGTCATTTATGCGCGACTTTTCGGCGGTACTATGCTTACATGTGTCTGATTTCCCTCAGGATTCTTCATTTCCCTCCAAAGGAGAGAAGAATGGCTACGACGTTCTTTGCGAGTCTCACAGTGAGCTAGGAGGGTTTCTGGCTCGACTATTAGTCGACGCACGGGAGGGTTGTAGACTCAGAGTTTTCAAATAGTTTCACAGTGCACTCCATGCATTGTTCGTTGTCTAGGGTTTTCAGTTGGCATTTCTTCAGCTTGATTTCTCCGCCGATTTCCTTATATATAACTAGGTTTGAATCTCCGACTACATGATCTACAGTTTTCCTCTTAGTTTTCCACTTGCTATCTTCGTGTTCTTTTGGTTTCCTAGCACGAAATCTGTTGATCTCCCGCAAACTACCTCTACAGGATTTGTTTTTAATTGTGCAATGTTCGACTGCACTATGGTAGCCCCAGAGCAGGACTACCATAGAGAGCTACAGTCTCTTCTGCAGCGCTGAGGGTAAGAATACACTTCCAGACCCTATTTCCAGCTCATTGCGTGATTTCAGTTCCCTTTCCCTCCAAACGATGGACTAAACCCATGGCTTGTGTTTTATTATTATTTTTTTTTTAAACACAGATGGCTCCGGCTATAAATTTCTAAAGGTACATATATCATCTTTGCTGTGAATTAATTTTGTAGGGTTTGGTTTATCATGCTCTTTTTCTACCCAAAACCCTTACAGTTTATCTCTTCGCTAACTGGTCGCTCCTCATTTTCTTTCACAGGTATGAGGAGTCGAACCCTCGCTTCTAACCTTTAACTGGCATCTCTGCGGCTATGTTGACTGAGAAACTTCCACTGCACTGCACAGGCATTTGAGTTTGTTTCCGATGCGCGGAGCCCTATCCTTACCGAGGCCTGATTTTCAGTTCCTAGAGTTCTTTGTTCTTTGTTTTGATGCAAGTTTACCCACCAATTTTAAGTGATGTCTCAGGGCCTTGAGGAGCCCAGCTCCGTAGGCGACTGTGTTTTTCGTTATTTATGTAATAATTTATTCTTCTGGGAGCAAAAGGGGGGTTACCCTTGGACAGTTTACCAACTCAAACCCTAGCTCACTATTTGATGCATTTGTACTCCGAGGTTCCGGTGACTTGTTTGGCCAGTGATTGTGATATTGAGGGCCGATTTACATTGTTTACTGTTAATGCTTAAACAATTCTAGTTCTTATGTGTAACTGTTGCAAACATTTATGTTTCATCGTTTTCGGCATTACAGCCTTTAGTTCTTAAATTCTGCCTACCTTCATTTTTGTACACTGTGTTGCTATATATGATTTTCTTATAAGTAAGCTATGTTCAGATTTTCATTTCGCATGCACATAACATTTATTTGTTGTGGCTCTCCTTTACCTCGAGCTATCACTCCGAAGAGGAAGGGTTGTGCGTAGCACACCACCCTTCGATAGTGCTCAGCCAGATGGAATTTTACATGTCAGGGTTTGTAATTTCCATGCATACATATTTGCTTACCACCGTACCTACCGGTGATATTGCAGTGTTTGTGTTTCGGTAGGTTGCGCCCTACATGTTGTGCTATTTTTGCTACAGAACTAGAATGTAATCATTATTCTTGCTTATTTATTTTACTTTTGATCACCGGCTATGAAGTAGACACTGTGTTTAGATGAATAGTGCTTTGTTCTTATCTACATTAACGGAATTCTTTATTTCTTTTTAAAGGCACTATAATTCACCAAAACATAGCAATAACTATATTCTAATAACAGATTGCTCCATTTTCCATTAAATACTGAAGAAAATGAAAGGTAGAAGAGCTATGTTTTACACTAACAGATTTCTAAATATTCCATTAGGAAAAAACAGTAGGAACTTTCTCTACAGTTTCCACTACCCTCTGTTCAAGCATCACATAGTTTGTATAAAAGAATTATAAGCTAACAGGATATATTGCCAACATCCTCTTCAATGAAAGACTTCCATCCAAAGTTCATAATTAAATAAATACTCAATGCACAGAAATACTTATCTGTACTCATAGAAGTTTAATCTGCTGTCCACCCAACCATCAAGGGAGGCTATTATGTCCTCCGCTTTCCCCCTAGCCCAAAATTTGGACGGTGCCATGAGCAATAGTGGAAAATTTCTGCTGTGACCTCTGGATGGCCAATCCAGTCACATTCAGATAATCTGGCTCTCAAGGGTTGCAGAATCTATTTTCAACTGGACCTCCTCCAGCTCTAGAGAATACTTCCCCTTCTTGCCCAGAAAAAGTACAGAACCCCTTCCCCTCTCCTGGGTTTTCCTTTTATCCCTAGAGGGTAGGTAACTGTTTCTCCAACTGTTCCCAACCACCTCCTATTCTTGGAAACTTTTACCAGCAGCTTAAAAGATTTACTTTTCATTATCTAATCCTCCTACTTTAATTATTCTCAATAAAATAATTTGTTTTTTTTTTAAATCTACAATAAATCTTCAAGTCTTTTTCCTTAGCCCGAAATTTAAATAATAAAAATCTCTAACCAGTTAATACTAGTTAACTCTAATGAGGTTGTTACATTCTCCCCCCCTGGAAGTAACACCGTCCTCGGTGTCTCAGCCCAGCCTTATGAAGAGCTCTGGGTAAGATTCCCGCATAAAGTTCTCATCCTCCCAAGTAGCTTCATCCGGTCTGAAGTGCTTCCACTGCACTTTCACCTCGATGATTGCTCGTTTGCGGAGCTCAATTTCTCTTTTGTCAAGTATGTGTTGTGGCTCGACCAGAAACTCGCCGTCCGATTCTACCTAAAAAACAAGTATTTTCAAGTCAGCATACAATTATTATTCAAAACTTTAAGTTAGGATTCCTATCCCCTTTTCTTACCTGAATACTTTGCCAATGAGTCACATGTCTTTCATCATGTACATATCGCTTCAGTAAGGACACATGGAAGACATTGTGTACTTGAATATGACTGGGTAAGGCTAGTCTATAAGCTACTGGTCCCACCCTTTCCAGTATTTGGAAAGGTCCACAATATCGGGGAGCCAATTTGGTATAGGAGGTCCATGTCATGGTACTCCTTTTGGGCTTAACTCTTACGTATACGTGCTCTCCTACAACGAATTCACGGTAGGATATTTTCTTGTCTGTGTACATATTTTGTCTATCCTGCGTAGCCTTTAGATTCTGCCTTATTCTTTTGACTTCAGCTTCCATTTCAGCTAACATTTCAGGTCCCAACAATAATTTTGTTTCTGGACTACTCCAGTTTGTGGGTGTACGGCATTGCCTCCCATACAATGCCTCAAAGGGACTCATTTTGAAAGATTCCTGATACCCGTTGTTGTAGGAAAACTCCACCAGATGCAAGTAATCCTCCCACTTAACCGGTTGCTGCATCACATACATGTGCAACATGTCTTCCAGAACTTGGTTTACCCGCTTCGTCTGACCATCTATCTGAGGATGATAGGCAGTACTAAAGTGTATTTGAGTTCCCAGACCGGAAAACAAGGTTTTCCAGAATGTGGATGTAAACTTAACATCCCGATCGGAAATTACAGTCTTAGGTATTCCATGCAACCTAAAGATTTCCTTCATAAATATATCCGCAATCTGTACCATCTTGTATGTAGATTGTACCGGTATGAAATGGGAAGATTTTCTTAATCTGTCTACTACCACCATGATGGAATCATTTTGCTTTCTTGTTCATGGTAGCCCTGTGATAAAATCCAAGGAGATAACCTCCCACTTCCACTCAGGAATAGGTATGGGCTGCAGTAGTCCTACAGGATGTTGATGCTCCACTTTAGCCTGCTGACATTCCAAACATTTTCTTAGATAATATGCAAGGTTCTTTCGCATACCTAGCCAATAATATATCTTTCGTATTGCAGTGAGCATTTTGTGATAGCCCGGATGGCCAGCATAATTACTGCGATGGTATTCATTTAAGATTAACTCTTTAAGACCGGTACGATTAGGCACATAGATTCTTCCGCGAAAGGTCAATACCTGATCTTTTTTATTTCCAAACTCTGAGGAATTTCCTTGCTGCTCATTATCCTCCATTTGCTGACACAGATATTGATATTCTGGGTCTTTCTGTGCTTCTTCTTTTAATTGTTCCAACAATTGGCTTGCTGGTTGACTGTAATATAAGGCATAAATACCATGCAGTTTTCTGCTCAACACATCTGCAACTCGGTTTTACTTCCCCTTAACATGTTGGATTTCCATATCAAATTCACTCAAAAAGGCGTTCCATCTTGCCTGTCTAGAATTTAAATTTTCCTGCTTGAAATAATTTGTCAAGTTGCTATGGTCTGTTTTAACTATAAATATTTTACCCAGCAGATAATGTCTCCATACTCAGAGAGCATGCACCATGACTGTGATTTCCAAGTCATAGGCAGAATATTTCTGTTCATGTTCTTTCAACTTCCTAGACTCATAGGCTACCACTTTGCCTTCCTGAGTTAATATCGCACTAACTCCTTCTTTGCTAGCATCAGTGAAAACCTCATAGTCCTTTCTGGGGTAAGATACCTTCAATACTGGTGCAGTGATTAGGAGTTGTTTCAGCTTTTCGAAGCTATTCAGACATTCTTCTATCCATTTAAAAGGCTTACCCTTCTTCTGCAAAGATGTAATGGGGAAAGCAATCTTAGAAAACCCTTCTATAAACCTTCTATAATATCCAGCTAGACCCATAAATGATCTAATGTCTGCCACATTCTGAGGGACATGCCATTCCTTAAAAGTTTTGATCTTCTGGAGATCTACTGATATCCCCTCAGCTGATATAACATGTCCCAAGTATTGGATTTCTGATTTAAAGAAATCACACTTGCTAAACTTGGAATAAAGCTGATGTTTCCTCAGCATTTCCAAAACTATTCTTAAATGTTCTTTATGTTCTTCCTTTATTTTTGAATATACTAGTATGTCATTTATGAAAATAAGTACAAAATTATCCAAAAACTGATGAAAGATGCCATTCATCAACCTCATGAAGGTTGCTGGTGCATTTGTCAAGCCAAAGGGCAGCACCAGGAATTCATAATGCCCATAATGTGTGCGGAACACTGTTTTGTAGATGTCCTCATCCTTGATCCGAATCTGATGATACCCGGATCTTAGATCTATCTTAGAGAACACCTTAGCCCCTCTCACTTGATCGAAAAGGTCATCGATTCTTGGTAAGGGGTATTTTTTCTTAACTGTCAGCTTATTAAGCTGCCTGTAATCCATGCACATGCGTAAGGTTCCGTCTTTATTCTTAACAAAAAGAACTGGTGCTCCCCAAGGAGACACACTTGGGTGGATATAGCCTTTGTCCATCAATTCCTGTAACTACATATTTAGCCCTATTAATTCTGGAACACTCATTCTATAGGGTGCTCTTGATATCGGAGTGGCTCCTGGCAGCAATTCAATGGTGAAATCAATATCCCTCTTAGGTGGCAATCCAGGAATGTTTTCTGGAAATACATCCAAGAATTCCTGTACCACAGGAATATCTTCCATTATTGAAGCTTTTCCCTTGGAATCTGCATACCCTACTTGGATGGCATACAACTGGCATCCTTTCTGGATACACTTGCCCAATTGAGATGTTGTTATGGGATGTAGTTGTACTAGTTTTTTAATTCCTTGAATTTCTTTACGCGTACCATCTTGCATTCGGATATGAATAACCTTTTCTTTGCAGTCCACTAGGGCCCGGCGTCTTTCCAGCCAATCCATGCCCAACAACACGTCATATGATCCCAATGGTAAGATATTTAAGTCTACTTGTAACTTCTTCTCTGCTACTTCCAAAACATAGTTAGGAATTTTCGCAGTTACTTTACGCTTTGCCCCGGTAGCTAATTGAACTAACCAGGAGATCTTGAATTTCTGCTCTTTTAATTTGCATGACTCCACTACTTTAGGACTTACATAACTTAAACTTTCTTCAGGATCTACTAAATCGACACAGGTTTGGTTAGTATAATACCTTCCAATTCAATCATCGTGGGCTAGAAATCAGCCTGTCGGTCCTCCAAGGTTGCATTTATGCGAGGTACATTTCACGCCACATCTCCCACTATAGATGCCTCTTGCAGATTTGCTACCGTCTCATTTTTATTCTGTTGGGGACAATTTTTATAGTAGTGAGCCTCTCCACAGCCCCAACACTGTCGGGGAGGTTTTGAAATCTGCCCTTGTTCTGGCTTGCTGGATGCTTTTGTGGGCTTCTCCTCTGCTGGCCACTTAGTTCTTTGATGATTTTTACCAAACTGCTTGTTGATGGAATTCCGTGCTGAACCTTTAAAGTTACTGCTTTTACTAGTTTTGAAGGTAGAAGTATTCTTCTGATTTTTCCTTGGCTACCAGCTTTTTCCTCCTCCCCCCTTGGCTTTAATTTGCTGATAGCACATTCTTGCCTTTCGGATAGCCTCATCCATAGTCTGCGGGTTAAAAAATTATATCCACTCTCTCATATGAGCATGTAGACTGCTTAAGAATCTCTGAACCTTAGCTTTTTCTTCGCGGAGATAAGGAACGTAACGTAACAAGGAGGTAAATTTTGTGACATATTAGTCCATGCTCATCTGTCCCAACCGAAGATCATGGAACTCCTTAGCCTTGTCGTCATAAAATCTTTCTGTCAAATATTTGTCCTTAAAATATTGCTGAAACAATTCCCATGTGATATCTCGCTCGTCAATGCTGTGCATGTTTTTCACCTCCTCCCACCACAGGGTGGCTTTTTCTTATAACTGGTATATAACCAATCTGGCCTTCAGATTGCTGCTATACTCATATACCTAGAAGTATTTATTTATATTGATCAACCATGCTTCAGCCACCTCTTCCTCCTCACCATCAAATGTTGGTGGCTTAATCTTACGAAACTCCCCCTGTAGTTCTACTTTCTGCCTCTTAGGATCTTGCTAGTCAGACTCATTACCTGACTCTGCCTCATTACAGTTTTTTTTGCTCTTTTGAGAAGGACTCTTTTCCGTCTTGCCTGTGGTGTTGTTTCTAGTTTGATGTTCCTCTTGTTCCGTTGACAATTCTTTCTCCGCACTGGGATGCCCCATCTCCTGATTTTGTTTTTCAGATAAACTTTTTAAGATCCTTTCTTGGTCTTGCAACAACCTCTCATCTACCTTCTGGACTCTCATCATCTCTTCTTGCAGTTGTTGCACTGTATTTAACAAGAATGCAGTTTGTTGCTGCTGTTCCTCAAGTAATTGACTTGTCTTTTCTTGTTGTTCAACAGTTAATTGAACCCACATTTCTGGATTCATGACTGTTGGAGCTTTTGGTTGTGACTGCGATGCTTCAACTTCCCTCATGCCACGGGCTTCTTCTCAGTGCACTAAACACATGTACAGTTTCAATGTTAGTAGACCCTTAGGATCCCAGTGTAGCAACTTGGCTCTGATACCACTTGTCACATCTATCAATATTAAAAGATTACCATCATAAAAAAAAATTAACTATTATACTTCTAACCGTCATCAAATCTACTTCACTTCACCTGTACATTCAGATGGATTCATGAGCACATGATTATATTCGTTTTCAACACAATTGAATTTATCAACATAAATACATTTTTGGTTCAGGTGAGATTTGTTTAACGAAGTTGTGTGTAATAAGGCTCTGGCACTATCTACATGTATGTTTAATACATTAACTTGCACTATGTTATTATCTGCTTGTGATTTGAGCCTATGGTGTGTTGAACACTTAGTTAAACTGAGAGGGGGGGGTGAATCAGTTTAACACATACATGGACTTTTAAAACTTTTCTTTTAAATCTTATTTACACCTTCATTTCATGGTCAACTTAATATGTGAGCAACAAGTATTACTATCAAACAGATTTGTTAATGTAATAGCATATTGAATATGAGAGCAGCAAGTATTAAGCAGATGAGATAAATCACATCAACACATAAACATCATGCACAGAGACACCAGATATAAGTGGAAACCCATAAAGGGAGAAAACCACATCTTATTATTGTTGTGATGCAAAGGCAAGCTCCAACTCCCTCTCACCACCGTTTCCCCCCCCCCCCGCAAGCACCAACCCCCCAACCTACAGGAGGCTCTATCCTCAATTCTGCAAGCTACAACTTGCAAGGAAGCTCCAACTCCCATCAATTTTCTGCAGGCACCAACCTACAGGAGGCTCCAACCTCAGTCAGCTACAACTGACATTTTATCAAGCTACAACTTGATGTGGAAGCACCAACTCCCATCTATTTTCTGCAGGCACCAACCGACAGGAGGCTCCTACCTCAGTCAGCTACAACTGACATCTATCAAGCTACAACTTGATAGGGAAGCTCCAACTTCCTTATTCTTTCAAAAGAAAAACACTTTCTGATTTACCTTGGATATCAGCTCTGTTCTGTACTTTCTCTTCTGCTGTTCATCAACTCTTATATCAGACCTGCATCATATCTGCTCAGCCCTTCCTTTTTCTCTTCTTTTCTCCTCAATTCTTCATACTCAGCATCCTCTATATTCACACTCTCTGACCTCTTACAGCTT
This sequence comes from Pinus albicaulis, assembly GCA_034641835.2. Classification (NCBI taxonomy): domain Eukaryota; kingdom Viridiplantae; phylum Streptophyta; class Pinopsida; order Pinales; family Pinaceae; genus Pinus; species Pinus albicaulis. Next base: position 820,448,906 of record CM076584.1, on the reverse strand, counting down.
TCTTATTTTCTTCAACTATCTTCAATTCTGCTGCACACTCTCTCCTCTTCTCATTCTGTTTTCATCAATCTCTCCTCTTGGATATTACCCCCTTTTTATACAAGATAGCTTCATGACTATTTGTATTCTACTGGGAATTCGAAATGGACAGTCATGTCTCCTTGCCTTCTGCCTTCTCATCTCTTTTCAGCTTACTCAGAAAAATGTAACTGTAGGTGCTTATTTTAATATTACAGTGGGATATTTTCTCTCTTCCGGAGACTTGCTAATGCATCACAAACAATAAAAACAATTAAAACATTTACATTCGAATTACAATGTGAACTCCAGCTCACTCATTTTGTCTCTTGACTTGCTGCGCATTTGTCTTTTCTCTAACTGTCTCTTTGTCCCTTTCTCTTCTCTGTATGCCTTTCTGTTTATGGCTGCTGCGTAACTCCTGAATTTATGAACTGCATTTTTATTTTATTTTTATACCAACGCTTTATATATAAATGAATCTGCTGACTGTAATTCAACCCTTTACACGCAGCAAGTGTCTTGTTGATGTGGCGAGTTCCGCAGGCCGGAACATACATATATTACAATTGTATTACATTAATAATCGCCCTCCCGTTAAGCTAAGGCCCGTGGGTCTACAGACCACGCGGCATGTTTTAATACAACCGCAACCATGTTTTATATATCTCACAGCAATTATTTTATATAAACAATCGCCCTCCACCTTAAGCCTTTGGTCTTATATTACAATCCAATAAATCAAATCACAGCCTCTAATATATGAAGGGGTCCGGCCCCACATCTCCGTCGGCGGATCGGTGGTGTCAAACAAAATTTGCGATTGCGATTGATCAAATGGACGCGATGACCACATAAAACATGGCTCATAGCGCAATTGGGTCCGAACTTTGAACAAATGCAATCGGGGCACACAGTATAAAAGTTCCGATTGCGATCAGAACACGAATGTGATTTGCACATATTAACTCCCGCATATAACAGGATCGGGTCTGCCACTTCAATCGCAACATATTACACAAGTCGTGCGATCAATCGGAAAGTTCCGATTGCGATTAAGACCCCGGATGCGGTTGAACCTATTAAATCCATTGTATAATGCCATCGGGTCCGCCACTTCAATCACAATCGGAAGTCTTTTAATATGTGTTGCGATTGGGCACTGTTCATTGTATTTTGCCGATGCGATTGGGAAAGGACTTCAAACAAGTTTGAATTACAATTCATACCTCCATCGGGTCCGCCACTTCAATCGTAATCGCAAGTCTTTTAATATGTGTTGCGATTGGGCACTGTTCATTGTATTTTGCCGATGCGATTGGGAAAGGACTTCAAACAAGTTTGAATTACAATTCATACCTCCATCAGGTCCAGACTTCCAATCGCAATCGCAACTCACCGTTGCCCTTGCGATCTTTGATTGCGATTGGGGAGGGGTCCCACGTTATCAAACTTTGTTTTATGCGCTCCATAATATAAATGCCTTGGACCTTTGTTTATGTGATGCACTGCACATATATGTTTATATATATTTTTGCCGCTGGAGTGAAGTGATTCCCGGAATAAGTTTGTGTTATATTATATGTATAACGCCGGTTGGAGTGCGCGATTCCCGGAATATGGTTCTGTATTATATGCATTGTATTGCTGCTGGAGTTAAGCGATTCCCGGAATAAGTTTGTGTTATATTATATGTATAACGCCGGTTGGAGTGTGCGATTCCCGGAATTATGCATATGAATGTATCTGCCGGCTTGGGCGATTCTCGAAATTTTATAACGGCTCTGCCTCTGCCTCTGCTGCTCCTATCGCTCTACCTCTGCCTCTGATTCTTTTTTCTTCCCTGCCTCTGTTCTTCGCTGTGCCTCTGCCTGTTTCTGCTTCAACACTGCCTCTTTTGCTGCCTTTATTACTTCTTTGTCTCTTCCTTTCTGCTATATCTGTTGTCTTAGTTTCTTTGTGCTCCTTTCTCTATTGCGTATATAGAATCCACTCCACCTGTTATACTTGTAGCACATCCTATGAGGCTCCGATCTTCTATGCCTTCAATTCAACAGTTCTTTTCCTCAACTTCGAACTCCGCTACGTTACCAGAGTTCTGTTCCTCATCTTGATTTAATTCTGCAGAATGAATTGATGTATTCTCCCCAACAGTGCTTCACAGCCTTCCCACTAGAATAATTGTTCCTCATCACTCTGTCTCATTCCTCAGCTACTTGTCTTATGCTCTCTTTGTTTCATCTGCTCCTTGACTGATGCTACTCCTCAATTCTCCTTTTGCTGCCTCAGGTGTTCTTCCTTTGCCATCTCCTTTGCCTTGTTGCTGCCTCAGGTGTTCTTCCTTTGCCATCTCCTTTGCCATCAATGACAACATTTCCAACAGTCTCCCCCTTTGGCATTGATGGCAACACATCCACCAATAATCCAATGCTTCCTCCAAGTCTTCCTCTGTCTAGTTTTTTTTTTATTTTTTTTTATTTTTAGAAGACCCTTTCTTCTATTACCTGCTTTTCCTCCCCCTTTGACATCAATGGCAAAGGGTTGCACATTTCTTAGTGTAGATTCTATCTTTTCATTTTCTCTCTCTGAGATGTGTTTAGGCATTCTTCTTCCGACTTTGTACCATGCTGCTCTATACTGGTGTACAATATTTGTTGAGAGAACACTTTTGAGAATATTTTAACTTGTATATACACATTAAGTCGATATCATTCCAAAGTAATGACAGCTATAATTAGACTTGTATAATAAGAGATGCATCATTGGATCAAGAATTAAAGATTGTGAATGCTCCGAGTGACATATCAGGCTTGCTTCAACTATACTTTGGTCTATATCTGATGTAGTGTGCCAATATATTTCTGTTGAGGAAGATTGCAGATGGAATATGTCTTCTTCTGCAATAGACATCTGTAGTTAAAATCTATTTCGTTGTGATGATGCCAATATATCTTCTATTGCTGTGGTTCACCTGTACTGCCTATTGTTGGTAATCTGTGCTAAACTGCTGACAGGGATAATACACTTAAAGACTGAAAGGTCCTTGTTGTTATTGTAAATAAATGAATCACACTAGAGCTTACAGCTTATTGTGAGGATAGGCAATATCTTTCAATATAAGAGACTAATGACTTTCACTGCTTACACACTCTTCCAAAACAACCCCTGCAAATCCTTTGTGCTTGAGGTTCTTTTGCCATAGTTCTTTGATCTTGAGGACCTGTATCATATTGTTGTTCCATGATAACTCTTGATATTCTATTGATAGATATGCGACCTATACCTAGTACCAATTGATATTACCTTGATAAACCATGCAGAGATTTCATTTTAGCTTGCACATGAACCCATAGTTTCCACTATTGATCTTCCCACTGTTCACACCAACAATCATCAATATACTAAATCTGATCTTGGCATCATTAACCTGCTACTTATTTTGTCATCCCGATTTGAAAGAATGTCACTGCATTTTATTTTCTATGACAGTTCTAGAATGACTGCTGCTTTATACACTGCTTTATATACCAATTCAACTGTTACCATGGCTTCTTGATGCCTTTTTAATAATCGCAACCAGACTTCATAACAAACCTTTGAAGATTTGAATATACCACTCGCTTTATAGTTCACCGCCCGACCTTGTATTAATATTCCATGCTTTGAAAAACAAACTTTATAATAAGACTTTCGGACTGGCCCACCTATGCACCGTACCTCCTCTATCTTCCGCGCACTTTTATTAAACTTCGCGTATCTTCATCGAATAGTCACCGCCGGATGTCCCCTTTTCAAATCAACGGTCCTGAGAAATTCCGCTCGGTGTCCCGGTACTGACTTTAACTTGCGAAATCGCAGGTTAAACGGTGGCTTCCAATACCACCTATGCCACGTGTCAACAATCTTATGGAATCGCTAGCCCTCTAGATAATACTGCCTCCATACCAAAAGTGGTGCGAAATAATCCGGAAACCATAAGTGGTTTTGCTATAGTGTTTCACCAAGGTTCCGGTCTTCTTTATTAAATAGTCGGTTTTCAGTATATTATAATGATTCGAACCCACTCACGAAGGTTTCGCTCCACCATTCACATTGCGCATTTGACTATGGTTCCGCTTCACCATTCACAACCCTTGCACCATACATAACCTTTGCCGATTTCCACCATACATAACATGGTTTTGATTATTCTTATGCAGAGGTTTCTTATGCATTTCTTATAAATATTCTGCTACAGGGTCTCATTCATACAGAATTCTCGTCACAGGATTTAACTAGTCAAATGCCTTTGCTGCCTCTGTTCTCCTTCTAACAATTTTGCTGGCTATTGTGAGTTTCAGATGGTCTTCTTCTTCCATAGATCTCTGTTAGAGAAAATTCCTTTCTCTTACTAATCGCATAGTTGTTATCATTCCAAGGAGATATTCTTAGACTACTTTCATGGGGTAAATATATGAACTGCTCTCCCCCTGGGATGTTGCTTCATATTTGTCACTGGATGGATTTTTGCTTTGCTTCCTAGAGCAGCTCCCCCTGAGACTATGGCGGATTTATTATGTTATTGAGATGATAGGCTCCCCTTTTCTCTTTTCTTTCCATACTCTATCGGGGTTCATCATAATGTCTGCACTCCTTTCTGATTCATAGTTTTGTTTGATTGGATTGGATTTCATCATCTGTCTGGAGTTCTTTAATATATATGGCAGTTTACAGTCTTTAGCTTTGTGACCACGCTTGAGGCATACATAAAATCTTATTTGACCAAGGTGCATTTGAGCTGATGTATAATATTTCATTCCCCTTTTTGAACATAATTTACAATCAACATATTTATGTCCAAATTCATTGCATGCATAACAGTAGCCATGGAAATGATTTTTATACCTGGTGGAAGATTGTCTTTTCCCTTTGCTTGCTTGAGGGGTTCTTCTCTTTTGCTGCATCTTTTGCTGGTTGGAGTTGATAGACCTTCTCTTACATTGTGCTGCATTATGTCCTGGTTTATGACAAGAAAAACATGTGCTATTTCTCATAGGAGGAAAGAACCTCCTTTGACAACTTCCAAATTTATTCACTTCATCCTTAGGAGCATGTGAGCCTTTAGTAGCTGATTGTTTCATCCCTTCATTCTTTGTCTTCTCATGTTGTTGCTTGTTTATGTTTGTTTATTTACAAATCTTGTTCTTGCCGGCTTCTTCTTCAGTGGGAATCTTCTGAGCTGCTTCATCTTCCTTTGCTGCCTTTACAAAAATGACATTCCTTTTATCTTCAATCTTGGACTTGCTGGTTTCCCCTTCATATCCTATCCCAGCCTTTATGTGAGGTGGTCTTTGAGCATTGAGAATTTGGTCCAATTGTCTAGAGCTTTTCATTAGAGGTGTATTCATTAGTAGTTCTCTTTGGGCTTTTTCTAAGTTCTTTCTTAGGCTCATCACTTCTTCTTCCAATCTTTCACATTCCTGAATTTTCTTTCTCATTTGTTGCAGCAGAGTGTCTTCTATCTTCCTTGTTTCTTCAAGGTGTGTCTTCAGGCCAACAATTTCTTTCTTATCTTCAAATTCTCTCTCATCACATATTTGCATCACTGTCTTAAGGTCTTTGTTTTCATTCTTCAATCTTTCTATTTCCGTCAAAGCAGTGTCAAGTTTGGCCTTTTCTTCAGCTGCAATTTCTTCATGGTTCTTACTACCATTCACACTAGCAGGTACTTCATTTGATTGAGAATCTTCTTTTTGACATGAATTTCTCTTTTTATTAATTCTCTTATCCTTCTTGTCAGTGCAGTCCTTAGTGTCTACTCCATGTATGAAGTGCAATCTATCCCAGATTTCTTTTGCAGAGGTTAAATCCATTATCAACTCAAGGTCCTTGTTATGAAGATTGTCATATATCACACATTTTGCCTTAGCATTCCTCTGTTGTTCTTTCACTGTGGGTGAGTCTATGCAGTAACCATCACAAACAAGCTTCCATACCTCTGGATCATCAGCCATAAATCCTATCTTAACCTTATCTCTCCATTCAGGAAAGTTAGTTGTATTTAGCACAGGTACATTTTGATAGTCCATGACTCAACCAGATCTCCTTCAAGCTATTAAGCTTACACCAAAGGAACTGGCTCTGATACCAATTGTTGAACCCTTAGTTAAACTGAGAGGGGGGGGTGAATCATTTTAACACATACATGGACTTTTAATACTTTTCTTTTTAAATCTTATTTACACCTTCATTTCATGGTCAACTTAATATGTGAGAAATCTTAATCTGTGAGCAACAAGTATTACTATCAAACAGATTTGTTAATGTAATAGCAGATTGAATATGAGAGCAGCAAGTATTAAGCAGATGAGATAAATCACATCAACACATAAACATCATGCACAGAGACACCAGATATAAGTGGAAACCCATAAAGGGAGAAAACCACATCTTATTATTGTTGTGATGCAAAAGCTCCAACTCCCTCTCACCACTGTTTTCTGCAGGCACCAACCTACAGGAGGCTCCAACCTCAATTCTGCAAGCTACAACTTGCAAGGAAGCTCCAACTCCCATCAATTTTCTGCAGGCACCAACCTACAGGAGGCTCCAACCTTAGTCAGCTACAACTGACATGTTATCAAGCTACAACTTGATGTGGAAGCACCAACTCCCATCTATTTTCTGCAGGCACAAACCTACAGGAGGCTCCTACCTCAGTTAGCTACAACTGACATCTATCAAGCTACAACTTGATAGGGAAGCTCCAACTTCCTTATTCTTTCAAAAGAAAAACACTTGTTGATTTACCTTGGATATCAGCTTTGTTCTATACTTTCTCTTCTGTTGTTCATCAGCTCTTATATCAGACCTGCATCATATCTGCTCAGCCCTTCCTTCTTCTCTTCTTTTCTCCTCAATTCTTCATGCTCAACATCCTCTATATTCCACTCTCTACGACCTCTTAGAAGCTTTCTTATTTTTCTTCAACTATCTTTAATTATCTTTTACTCTCCTCCGTCGAAATTACATTTTCATCAATCTCTCTCTTAAGATATTATCCCTTTTATACAAGATAACTTCATGACTATTTTTATTCTCTTCCAAGGTCAAATGGACAGTCATGTCTCATTGCCTTACGCCTAGTTTTCCTCTTTCGACTTGCTGAAAATTTAACTACTTAGGTGCTTATTTAATATTACGGTGGGATATTTTCTCTCTTAGGAGACATGCCAATGTATCACAAACAATAAAAACAATTAAAACATTTACATTAGATTACAATGAACTCATCTACTCATTTTGTCTCTTGGCATGCTGCGCATTTGTCTTTTCTCTAACTGTCTCTTTGTCCCTTTCTCTTCTCTGTATGCCTTTCTGTTTATGGCTGCTGCGTAACTCCTGAATTTATGAACTGCATTTTTATTTTATTTTTATACTAGCGCTTTATATATATAAATGAATTTGTTGACTGTAATTCAATCCTTTACACGCAGCAAGTGTCTTGTTGATGTGGCGAGTTCCGCAGGCTGGAACATACATATATTACAATTGTATCACATTAATAATCGCCCTCCCGTTAAGCTGAGGCCCGTGGGTCTACAGACCACGCGGCATGTTTTAATACAACCGCAACCATGTTTTATATATCTCACAACAATTATTTTATATAAACAATCGCCCTCCACCTTAAGCCTTTGGTCTTATATTACAATCCAATAAATCAAATCACAGCCTCTAATATATGAAGGGGTTCGGCGCCACATCTCCGTCGGCGGATCGGTGGTGTCAAACAGAACTTGCGATTGCGATTGATCAAATGGACACGATGACCACATAAAACATGGCTCATAGCGCCGGTGGGTCAAACTTTGAACAAATGCAATGGGGCACCGCCGGTATAAAAGTTAGATTCGCGATCGAGAACGGATACGGATTTTTCTATTGCTCATATAACGAGGATCGGGTCATACCTCAATCGCAACATATTACACAAGTCGTGCGATCAATCGGAAAGTTCCGATTGAGATTAAGATCCCGAATACGATTGAACCTATTAAATCCATCGTATAATGCCATCGGGTCCACCACTTCAATCGCAACATATTACACAAGTTGTGCAACCAATCGGAAAGTTCCGATTGTGATTAAGACCCTGGATGTGATTGAACCTATTAAATCCATTGTATAATGCCATCGGGTCCACCACTTCAATCGCAATCGCAAGTCTTTTAATATGTGTTGCGATTGGGAACTGTTCATTGTATTTTGCCGATGCAATTGGGAAAGGACTTCAAACAAGTTTGAATTACAATTCATACCTCCATCGAGTCCGGACTTCCAATCACAATCGCAACTCATATGTTCTCCGATGCGATTGACCAATGCCGATGCAATTTGACCGTAACTCAAATATGTATTATCCCCCGTTTATACACCCATCGGGTCTGGGCTTCAATCGCAATCGCAACTCTCAGTTGGTTGCATGTTCTGCTGCCCTTGCGATCTCCGATTACGATTGGGGAGGGGTCCCACCTTATCAAACTTTTTTTTATGCGCTCCATAATATAAATGCCTTGGACCTTTGTTTATGTGATGCATTGCACATATATGTTTATATATATTTTTTCCGCTGGAGTGAAGCGATTCCCAGAATAAGTTTGTGTTATATTATATGTATAACGCCGGTTGGAGTGTGCGATTCCCGGAATATGGTTTTGTATTATATGCATTGTATTGCCGCTGGAGTTAAGCGATTCCCGGAATAAGTTTGTGTTATATTATATGTATAACGCCGGTTGGAGTGTGCGATTCCCGGAATTATGCATATGAATGTATCTGCCAGCTTGGGCGATTCTCGTAATTTTATAACGGCTCTGCCTCTGCCTCTGCTGCTCCTGTCACTCTGCCTCTGCCTCTGCTTCTTTTTTCTGCCCTGCCTCTGTTCTTCGCTGTGCCTTTGCCTGTTTCTGCTTCAACACTGCCTCCTTTGCTGCCTTTGTTACTTCTTTGTCTCTTCCTTTCTGCTATATCTGTTGTCTTAGTTTCTTTGTGCTCCTTTCTCTCTTGTGTATATAGAATCCACTCCACCTGTTATACTTGTAGCACATCCTATGAGGCTCCGATCTTCTACGCCTTCAATTCAACAGTTCTTTTCCTCAACTTCGAACTCCGCTATGTTACCAGAGTTCTGTTCCTCATCTTGATTTAATTCTGCAGAATGAATTGATGTATTCTCCCCAATAGTGCTTCACAGTCTTCCCACTAGAATAATTGTTCCTCATCACTCTGTCTCATTCCTCAGCTACTTGTCTTATGCTGTCTTTGTTTCATCTGCTCCTTGACTGATGCTACTCCTTAATTCTCCTTTTGCTGCCTCAGGTGTTCTTCCTTTGCCATCTCCTTTGCCATCAATGACAACATTTCCAACACGTACCTCTGCAAAAACTGCTACAGGGTTCACTCCTTTTCAACTTGTCTATGGTTTAGAAGTTTTTTTACCCATTGAATGTGAAATACCGTCACTCAAATTAGCCATTGAGTTGTTACCAAATACCTCTAAAGAGGAGAAACACTTTCTATACTTAACACAATTATATGAGACTCAACGCACCACTACATTCGCTGCTGAAGCTGAAAAGAAACATGTGAAAGCTTAGTATGATCAAAGTATTAACCCTCGCATTCATTTAGAAGGTGACCTAGTTTTAGTATATGACCAAGCTAATGACAAGCTAGGTGTTGATAAATTTGAACCGATGTGGCATGATCCCTATATTTTAAAGCGTGTTCTTGCAAAAGGAGCCTATGAATTAATTGATTATGACAGGGTCTCTTCAGATAAACCCAGAAATGGTATTTATCTTAAGAGAAATTATGCTTGAATTTTTGTGTGAAGATCTTTCTTGTACAATTGTTACATTTTAGAACAGTGTGCCTTAGATTAGACAAGTGTGCCTAGATTAGTTTTTGCTGTTACTAGTATTACTGCTTATCCTGATTACTCTTGATATTGCAGATGTCGACATTCCTTCAAACATACATTGGTTTTGCTGATGGTGCATACCGTAATACACAGAATATCTCTTCCGTGGCTTGGACTATCTATTCACCCATTGATGAGTTAGTTTCTATTCATGGGATATGCCTTGGTAAAACAACGAACAATATTACAGAATATAGCGTAGTCATTGAGTTATTATCCGATGCGATTTCATTTGGAAATCAATGTTTTATCATTAGGTTTGATTCACAACTCATTGTATTACATTTAAATGAATTTTATGCTATTAGAAATCCAGTATTGTTAAGATTATTTTTGAAGGTTCGTCTCTTGGAACGACAATTTGATTATATGGAATATCAACATATTTCAATATATTTAAACACATTGGCTGATGCATTAGCTAATAAAGTTTTAAATAGATATCTACAACATTAAAAAAGTAAATTAAAACAACTTTCAATCCATGTTGAGCAAGATACTGAGAGAATGAAAGTAGTAATATCATTAGGATAGATAATTTTGTGTCCAAAAAAATATTACATCATCTGTGATCATAGGTTAGAACACCTTATGATATAAAATATATTGATAAAAAAAACAAAATGTCGATCTACTTCGACCATGAGCTATCCATGATGATCGTCATGATAGCAAACTATAGCACTCGCCACCTTGCGCAAAATTTTCTTGAGTGGACCTAGAACACTGCTCATGTGTCTCTAGAGCCTGAGAGGGATATCATTAGTTCTTGTTTAAGGAATATCAATGGTCAACATCTCAAGGTTGTGCTCCATCTCTGCCAGGATATATACTGCATCATACCGTGGAGGTGCTACGGGTTGTGCCTCTCGCCTATCAAAGCGACAATGCGCTTCTAGTCGTATCAGACCGAAATCTGCATTTAAAATTTTTGTTAGTATTGGACGATAAAAAATCAAACAAAAATCAGATTAAAAACTTCAAAATGATTCACTAACCTGTCTCATCCCATTGTGCCCCTGGTGGCAAGGTTGTTTCAGGATCACCTCTATAGTCCATTCTCGCATAAGGAAAGTCTTCAACAGTGAAGACCTAATTCTTGAGCCACATGAAATAAGCCAGAGTAAACCGAAATACTGAACCACCCTCGCCACTGTGGTGAGTCATCAGTGCTACCCCTCACACCATAAGAGGTTCCTGAGGAGTTCTAAGATCCACTGGAATCAGTTGAGGAGTAAGAAGTGGAATTCTCTCTAGAGAAAATGAGATAAGAATGGAACTGTATTCAAAGTTTTTCAACTTCCTATTTTTTTCTCTAGTCAATTGAACCTACATATTGGCCAATACCCCCTCACTCCAGTTGAATATTGTCCCTCTGAAACACTTAACTACAGTTTGCATTTATGATTTGGTAGCCACATGAGGAGCTGCACTCCTGCATAACCTAGTCACTGTGAATGCTATGATTTTAAGCTCTAGTCGCAAGATGGTTTTAATGTCTATGCGACCGTCCTTCAACTCTGATGTGTTGCTACAATACCAATCCTTGTAGCTGGTAGTGGGAAGACCTCCTTGTCTAGTCCCAAATGAGGAAATGTTTCTCCCTCTCTGAGGTAATCTGGTAAGGAAGTATATGTATGCTGGCTCAATATCAAGTCAGTGGTCACCAATGATGAAACATTGATATTGTACATCCCATGCATTCACAAGCCAAGTCATTAGCTCAACTTGTGCCTTCATTCCCTGAAAAGACCAAAACTTGTACAACCCACAGTTTTTCAATCCACGCATGGTTTCTTGATCATCCATGGTTTCATTTTCTATGAGGTCATGTTCTCATTCCCTCCATTCCAATATGGTTAAAAGGCCTACAAATCAAGAAATTAAACAATTAAAATCAGTTGGAGGAAACTTGAACCATTTTTTGTGAAGAAATATAAGTTTTCAAAAATTTCACGGCGGTTGCGCAATTTTTTTGTGTAGATAGTGTGATCGTCCGTAGGCGCTCCACATAGAACCCACAATGGCATGATGATTTTTCTTTTAAAATATCGCCGGGGTGCACGATTGTCACATGGAGAACCCACGCACCCCCAATGGTGGATTTTGAAACATATTTTTCTCCTAAAAAATGAAATAAAAGCTTAAAACAAGAAATGAAACGGATGAAAATGTAGCCGAGGATGAATTAGATTACCTGGTTCTGACGGCTCAGGAAATGAATGGTCGATTATTCTAATATCATCTTCGAAAATGTTTTTGGCCAAAAGCTCTCTATGCACTATTCTGAAAATAAAAGGTGAAAATGACTTATTTTAACTCCTTTTTATAGTTTTTAATGAATAAAATATTATTATTTTATTTATTTTTCACTTTTAAAAGGTCAAATCTAAATATTTTTACGTTTTGAAAGCAGATATTTGTAATATTTTTGAGTTTTTGTGCAAGATACAATTTTTTTTGTGAAAATAATTATTTTGACATCGAGTGTACTTTTATCACTTTTTCGGGCTTTCTAAAAATAAGAAAAGTGAAACCCTGGAGTTCTCTTTTAAGCCCTTTTAAGACTCTCGAAACATGAAAATATCGTCGAATACTTGACTATTCGAACTCGTTAAAGTAAATGAACAGTCGTCCATTATGTATAATTTTACCCCTTTTCTAGACTGAACTAGAATAATTACGAAAATTGTATATGTTGACTAATCCTGGTCAATAGATTTATCTCCTGCATTATTTTATCCTTTTTCGGGTCCGAGGGACTAAATTTAGGAAAAATAAAAAACCATGGAGTTTACTTATGTTTTTTGTCTGACTCCCTAAAACTGAAAAACGTCGATTTATTCCTATACTAGACTCATTAAAATTTAACAGTAAAGGACCTGTCGATCACAACAGGACCGAACCACTCCTTCTTGGGGTTCAATTTTAATACTAAGATGGAATCATACAAATGATGAACTTACACAAACAAGAAAATGTTATCCTCCTCAAGCTTGATAAAAATAAAGAGGTACTTACCAGTAATGGTGGGGGAAAAAGAGAGAAAAAGAATCTAGTTATCGTCCTTATTTAGAAAGCAACATGCCACTCTTAAATACAACACTTTGTCACACTTGTACCTAGGTTGGGAAATCCTTTGTCTAGAATTTAATTGAACCACATTGAAAGTCTTTACGATTTCTGGGTTTTAGCTTTAGGTTAAATGCTACCAAGCCATCTACAGTATCATTATGTGTTCAAGAGAAAGTTCAATAAACCATTCATTGCAAACATTTGTCTCCATTCACACTGACCATCCCTGAGTTAGTCCTTGCAAAATATTTCTTCAAAAATTGATATAATGGTTTCGTGTCATAGGATTTCCAACGATGGATCACTTTCTATCGACGTCAGCTCATTATCTATAAAGTTGATCTAGAATCCTATCAGTACCTTGGGATTTGCATGCCCTAATGGAATGTTTTTTACCTTCGGCAAATGGTTGCATCATTGAACTTCGATCAAATCATTCTATTAGTGTTCGACTGCAAACCATTCATTCACACTTCATAGATTGTACTAAAGTACTTTGAGAGCTATTTTCATTATTGGTGGTTTCTATCACAGTTGTTAATTGTTCACATCATTGATCGGTAATCAAGTGGTTTCTACCATGTTCGACTTTGACACAATCAATCGCATGGATAGATTTGTACTAGTTCGAGAAGAGGAGTTCAAGACCGTGAATCTAGTTTCCACCATCCAGGTTGTGAGGAGTTTTATTATTCATGATACAATAGACTACTTATGTTAGATGGCAACATCCATATTGTGTCTACTTTAGATGTAATATTGAAACCATATTTGTATGAGAACATTTAGTTAGTTTTGATTTGAGGAATGCCTACCTTAGTGATGATATACATATTTGCATTGAATATTTTTACAGGTTTTCGACTGGTGTCTCCAATCCAATCCTCGGAATGATAAAGCACTTCACTCTTTAGAAAATATCTCAGACTTTGCACTTTAGGGGGAAATCTGTTACACGTCATTGTGTAACCATGAAATTTTACTGTTCATATGGGTCTATCACCATCTATATCATGTTCCCTTAAAGGTCAAAAACATTCATGTTCTTGAATAAAGTCTTGGAAATTGGAGAAAGTATCTGTAAAACCTTTAAAAGTACACCCGCGCGGTTTTTCTAGCCTTTCCCTGCACATGTGCTGATGTTCCATCCATAAATTGCGGCTACTCCCACACTTTTTGACACTAAAATCTGCGCACCACCGTGAAAAGAAAGTAAAATAAAAAAGTAAATTCTAGAAGCCTAGTTGGTCGAATATTCTCCCAACTGGAAGCCTCTAAAGTCGCAATTAGTTCGAGCTTTATCTCTCCACTCATGGATCTTATCCCTTGGTCCATGGAACTCAAATCCCTTCATGGAACTGAAACTACCTCCATTTCCCTATAAATTGCGCTCAAGTTTCAGGTTGAAGGGTAGACACATGTAGATACCAATGTGATTAGAGACTAATATTTATAGTTTATAAGATGAAGAGAGCTCGTAGAATGCATACTTTCTACACTAGTGAGTTGTTGTTGGCATAAGGAATATCACACCTTTGCGTCCATAACTTCATGCTGGTATTATAAGAGAGAAAGGCTTATCAGACTGAAGGAAAATGATTGTTTAGGACCCCGGGATAAATCTGTACAACATCAAGGCATCAGGTTGTAAGATTACTCTTTCTATTCAAGATAATACATATGGATCTCTTTTTCTCATTTATTTTTTTCTATGCTTATTGTAATAATGTCAATACTTAGAATCCTTGATCACTAAGTTGGATTAGTATATTTTGATTATTATATGTTGTAGATGCTTTGATTATTTGTCTTGTCTTTGACTGCAGGTTCTGCTTATTGGATAAATACTTTGGAGTGATGGGACAAGGGGAAACATCAAATGTTTGGATCTAAAGGTAGGAGCACATCCTTTATACTTTAATATTATAATAATATTGAAATGAAATTAATCTAGAGGAAAAGGTTTTCAAATGGATCTTTGTTTCTAGTTACTCGCTGGAGTACTAGGGATATACTCTTGTCCGCAAGAGGGATTAATCCTCGTAACACCTACTTATCCAGAGTGGATTATGGTAAAGCATGATTCCTATTGATGAGGGTGAGGTGGTTTAGCCTTAGGATGCCCTGGTTGGTTCTTTCGGTTTGAGTCCCACATTAATGCTTGAAATATAGCATAGGGGTGATTGAGTGAAGAGATATTTGGCTCAACCAATCTATGGTCAAATGGAACGTGGAAGTGCCATCCAGGGTTGGTTTTTGCATTCATCAATAAGCGGTTCTATCCTTGAAATTTTATATGTAAATTTATTGGTTTATATGTGGATTCTATGGCTATTGTATCCTTGAGATTTCTGTTGTTATTATTTTGGTTATAAGCATGTATTATGAAATGAATAAACAATGTATCTATGACCTAATAAATGATACTAAAACTAATGATGTGTTTTGCTATAAAACAACCTCCCCATTTATTTGAATATCTATTAAGGTTATGAATAATAAATGGGGACCCTTTAAAAAAAACAAATAGAGTTTAGGACACATTATTTCTCTTAGCGTTAAGTTTTAAAACTTTAGGAATAAAAGGCATGAACCTTTTTTGCTTTGATTTCATTGCGCTTAGCAAAAATCACAAAACTCACAAGATAACAAAGTTAGAACACATGTAAAATATGCGAATTGCGATAAGTGCTAAGACCTTTTTGAGTTATATTGAATTCCCCGTTAAAAAATCTTAGAAACCCTTTTAACTATAAATCACATTGCACCTCCTTAAAAGACAAAAAAATAGTGATGTGATGCGAAAAGAAATTGCAATGAGTTCAGACCCCATAGAACAATAAATGAACATTGAAACATATGCGCAAAATCTGATTAAGTGCAATTATTTTAGTTTTAGCACATATTGCATCCCTCAACATCAACCCGAATGAAAGATATGCCCAGATTTATAAAGTGCGATATGTGATTTTCTCAGATCACATCTCGCATGCACTCATGATGGAAATACATAATATGGATGCTTGTAAAATCTGCAATTTGTGATACAACATTTATTACTAAAGCACTTGAAGTGATACTTAATCAATTGTACGTTAATAATATCTAATGATTTTAATCTTTTGATTGGACATAGTGTAAAATATGTAAAATATTTGATAATTTCTTAAAGGGTTATTAACGATAATCAATGGTTACAGGGCTCAAAAAGATCGATATCTTTCTAAAGCGTGTTTCAAACAAAAGCGTCAGATTTTTTATTTATGGTGATTTAAATATGTTTGTCTGTTCATTTTTACTGTTCATCTCAACTCTAAAGTTCCTTGTCTTTCTTGAATTTAGGAAACTATCTGAGAAAGTGATATCAACATAAATGACAAAGAAAGGAAACTAATTTTCCCAATCATCCACCTTTGAAGTTACAGATATGCCTCCACTATTGTCAGACATTACGTGCAATAAGGACAATGGAATTTCTTCATGGGAAGCTATATATAATCTATTTGAAGGAGAAAATTCAAGGGAACTAAACAAAGTAGCAACGACGAATGCGACCAATTCATCAGAACCTTCCTACTTCGAAGTTGCATGTTCATTCTTACATAGGATAGCTGCAAGGCCAAATTTCTTACCTTACACTGATATTGTAAAATGGGTCATCAAAAATCTTAATATTGCAAACAGGACGTTCAAGAATTCCAAACAGGAAAACATGGGTTCATTCACCCTCGAGGATTTTCTTACAATATACCATTTTCCATGCCACAGAAAGCTTATGATAAAGCTTTCCTAGAAACGTTTGCAAAGGAGAATCAAGACCCAATGAAGGTGGTGAAATAATGGAAGGTAAATCAAGGCAAATTAAAGGGGGAAAAACTCGGTATGTACCCAATAGCACAAATTCCATCACCCTATTGTTTGTAGAAGCAATATTGTGTAGATTGTTTTCTAGACGTGATACCACTAAATTTTCCATTAAATGGGTTCCCTTAATTGACATAGTCGTCAATTCTACTATTATGAATTGGGAAAACATTTTATCTAATAATTTGGCCAAAACCATTATGGATTATAGAACAAATAGGGTATTTTCGAATAGGATATTCCCTCCTTTTTACATGAGTGTATATATCATGGATGCTATATGTTTCTGCTCGAAATTTCCGTTGTGGGTTGGAAATGGACCAGCCAAGAGCCTAACCCCTTTCATATTTATCATAAAGCCCCTGTGGGAGTCTGAATTTCGTTCCCATTTATATAAGATTTGTCATGGAGTCATGTTGCCCATTCATCAAACCATTTTTAATGAGAAATATCCTAGAATTTCTAAAGAGGCTAGTGCAGATATTTTTCCTGTGGTTAGATGGTTCCAAGAAGAGAATTTTAATTATATCAGAGTT
The DNA here is from genome assembly GCA_034641835.2 of Pinus albicaulis. Taxonomy (NCBI): domain Eukaryota; kingdom Viridiplantae; phylum Streptophyta; class Pinopsida; order Pinales; family Pinaceae; genus Pinus; species Pinus albicaulis. The sequence goes on along the minus strand of CM076584.1, from coordinate 820,431,449 downwards.
TTTGGGAGTCTTTCTTCCCCTCATGTTTTGCACTACTATGTTCCAGATAAACTCTTGGCTAGATAAATTTCATATCAAACACTTGTAAATGATATAACCAAGCATCTCAGGGATTCTAAGAAATCCATTTGGCCTACATTTGCATTATAGTGTGGTACCTTTGCCCATTTTGATGTATATCATAAGTCGAAGGAAATTCCAAATATTACTTCTTTGAATTTGGCTTTAATGCCAAGGAGACAATATGATCCTAATAATGTGGCCCAAAATTTTACCACTGCTCTTAAAGTTAGACCTTTCATGCATGAAAAGGATGGTTTTGATGATTTATTTGAAGGAGCAATGAAATTTACAGATGTATTAAAAATGGCATGCAATAAGCTCAGTGTAACAGACATTAAATATTTTCATGAATATAGAAACAAGAGGTTGGAAACATTCCCATTGGAATTTTTACTAATAGAAGTTGTCAGAGAGCCAGCCCCTAGTATCAGTTTAGATGATGAAGAAAAAAAATATGTCAGAGGATGAGACAGAGGAAAAATAAATTCAAGATTCATAGAATTCACAACACAAGTCTCAAAGTTTAGATCATTATGATAATGAATCTGAAATTAAAAATGAGAGCCCTGATAAGATAAATGAAGATGTAATCAAAGGAATTGATATACATACTGAGGAAGGAACTGGTGAAGCTGAACTATTAAAATCATCTTCAAAATAACTTCAACAAGTTCAAACTACACCTGAGCAAATAATAAAATATCAAGTAGAGAGTTTGGGCAAAGAATGGACAAAGTTTACTCAAGTATTGCATACATCACTTAATCTTAATCCAAAGGGATCAAAAATTTTCCAAACTCCTGAGAAAACTAAGAAACTAGCAGAAACAACAGTGGCAGTTCAACAAATCCCAGAGGTTCAAGAACATCAGATCATCCCATCCTGAGTTATAGATTAAGTTAAATAAATAGATTAAGTAGATGCATATTTTTTATTATTTAGATAGATTAATTTCATTAGTTTAAATTCATTTATGATTTCACATTGTACGAAAACCTACCATTACAATATCGATCTATTTATTGGGAAAATGATCCCATTATCCCCATTCAGAGCCACTACACCAAATGGGAAAGGAGATGCTTTAAGGTCCAGACCGGGTGGTTATCCCCCATGTTGTTGCAACGGAATTTCGGGGCTTCAATATTTTGGCTCTAGAAGGAGGGAAAATTGTGAATGGCAAGGAAAACCGATAAAAAATATACAATCCATCCTAATAGTTGTTCTCCATCTAGATCCCCTCCAACTTCTGGATCCCCATTTGGAATAAATATTTTAAGATAAGAAGTTGAACAATATTCTCCAAAATCCCCTTTTAGATCTCAGAAGTTTCTTTCTTAAGACTATAAATCTGAGTCACGAAAAGTTTAAACTTTGATTGAAATGTTAGAACAAATCTCCATTTCAGCTAAAAATCTTGCAATACCACAATTATCTTAATAAAGTGTTTCATCAATGCTACAAACTAGAAGAATCCTGACTCGTTCTCTAAGTGAGAAAATTGGAGTTCCTCCTTTGGAATTTCCCATTCCTTATTCCCGAAAGAATACCGAGAAGTATAAATCACAAACATCTATTAGTGTGATTTTTTCCAATTCCTCATCCCAAATGCATTCACTCCCCCCACACATTTCAACAACTCTCACTCACACTACTGGTGCTAGTTCCTCTAGTTCAAGTAGTCAACCTGCCTCTTCTTCCATTCATATCCCATTCACATCCTCATCCACCCAAACTACTACAATCATGGTAGGACAACAAATACCACCACGTGTACAACCATGGAATAATCTAGGTGTAGTAGCAATGACAGCTCCTCTTCACCCACTTCCTAAGTATCTTGAAATGTGGTTACCCAAATTTATTCCTAATGATGGTATACCAATAGAAGAACATCTCCAAATTCATATGTTAGCCATCAATTTAAAAGAGGTTACTGAAGAAGATTGTGTGGTCATATTATTTCCATATACTCTTATAGGTTTTGCAGGATCCTGGTATTTTTCATTACCTGCTCTCTGTATAACTAGTTGGGATATGTTTGAAGAAAAATTCCTAGCTAAGTTTGGAGATGACAAACCATTGCATCGCTCATCAATGACCTATCAAATCTCAAGGATAAAACAGGAGATAAAATCAAAGACTTCAATTCTAGATTCAATAAATTGCTCAATAAAATCCCTACTACATTAGTTCCTAGTGTTGAAGTTCAAATTGAATAGTATATCTCTTCTCTTCCATCTAATATAGCCAATTTTGTAGATAGAGCAAAGTTAGCTACATTAGCAGAAAATATGAAGGAAGAATTGGCTGTAGAGAAACATATTGGTGCTCTTGAAAAGAAAATCTCTCAAGAAGATAGAAAATCCAAGAAAGTTTCTTTCAAAGATGATTCAAAGAAAAATCCATAAAAAGATCCTTTTGATGTAGAAGGCCTCCAGAAAATACTGAAAACCATGAAAAATGAAATGATAGACATCAAAAAGCAAGTTATTGAAAATTCCAATGCTAACAAAACTTTTAGATCTTTAAAGAGAAATTAGTCTTCTAGTTCTCAGCCACCCAAGAATATATCTAATGATGAGTTTGACCTAGAAACATAAGATAAAGAAATACAGGAAGAAGAAAATAAGGAAGAAGTAGTTGAATTAAATGGTATGTGGGACTTTATTCTCCGAAATGAAGAACAAAAAGAAGCTTTACCTATTACTACTAGAAGTAAAGGACTCACTGAAGTAAGCCATCCAAGTCAAAAGCATAAAATTTCAACATCAAATTCCAAAGATAAATCAACTAATAAGAAATCTTCTTCTAAGGTTTCAGAATGTAGTCCACCTTCAACAAATTCCCCAACTACATCAAAAACCTTGGTAGTATCTGACACCATGGAATATAATATTGTTGAGGATATGAAGAAAGTAAAGGCAAACATCTCTCTTCATGAACTTACCAAATTGAAACAACAACAAAGATATTGCTTAGAGAACTGAATGCAGTTCATGCTTCACCACTTCCCGCTGCTGTCATATCTCAAGCCTACAAATAGTTCAGGAAAACCTCCTACTTATTCAAATAAGGTTGATCCTTCTGATGAAATTATTATAGGTGATAGGTACAATTCACACACACCTCCTTTTCTTCTAACATATGAAATTTACAATAGGAATCTTCCCAATTGTTTGATTGATTCAGGAGCTTCTTATAATATAATGCCAATAACAGTTTGTGCTAAGATGAATATCACTCCTCAAAAAAGTCATTTCCACATAGTAAAACTTGACAAAACCAAAGTTGAAGTCCTAGGGGAAATAAATTCAGTCAGTATCTGACTTTCTTCAAATCCCAAAGTTAGTCAAATAATTGATATTTAGTGGCTGATATTCCATAATTCTATGAATAAATTTTGAGTAGAGATTGGTCTGAAAAAATCCATGGATATTTTTCTACAGATTTGTCTCATATGTGGTTATATTATAATGAAAAAAAAAATCAAATTAGAGTTGATCGGGAAAAACATATGAAACATACAGTAACTGAATTTGAAGGTGACAATGAACTAGTAGAATTTACCAACACTATTATTGGAAACTACTCAAGTGAATCATTTTCAGGAAATTTCAATGCTCAAAAATCTCCCTTTTTGGATAATGTTGTCATTTCTCAAATTGAAAAGTTCTCCCAAAAATATCTTTCCAAATGTACAATTTTTTTAAATAAAACTATAGTCAAAACTCTATTTTGGACTTTGTACTTATATGGTTCCAAAGCTAACGATGGTGCAGGAGCTGGTTGTATTCTAGTTAGCCTAGAAGGAAAAAAGATCATGTTATCTTGCTGATTACAGTTTGAGTGTACAAATAATACTGCAGAATAAGAAGAATTTCTACAAGGACTGTATAAAGAAATTAGTCTTGATCTGAAATATTTGCAGGTATTTAGAGACTCAGAAATCATTATTAAACAGGCAAGAAACACTATCCACTGTCTTTCCAAACATCTTAAACGCTATCAAAAATTAGTTCAAGATCTCAAAAATCATTTTTTAGCATTAAATATTTCCTCCATTCCCAGATTGCAAAATGCTAGTGCTAATTTATTAGCTAATGTTGCATCAAAAACATACCACCTGAAGATTTTAGTCCTGATAGATTCTCCATTGAATTGATTTTTAGACCATCCATTCCTGATAATGTCACCAATTGGTGAGTCTTTAATGATGATTATGATATTCTTTATTTCTTGACATCAGAATATTCATATGACGAACAAATCTTAAATAAAAATGAGCATGACCTTCAGTTAAAGAAAAACAGTGAAGAAAATCCAATACCCAAATATGTGGTTAAGCTGGAAGATATTTATAATCTCCAAGATAGATTCAAGAAGATAACTAATGCTAAAATTTCAAGTTCAACTTTGAACTTTGAATTAGTAAATCTCATTACTGATGACAAACCATAGAACATCAACTTAGGCCTTGGTTTACCTTCTCATGAAAGATCATCATCCATTCAGTTGTTGAAGAAATAGAAAGGAATATTCACCTAGGATTATATTGATCTCAAGACTTATGATACTTCTATAATACAATACACCATACCTATGATATCAAATGAGAAACCAATGCAATGAAAATTGAGGAAAATTCACCCAAATCCTTAAAGCTAGATAAAATATGAACTGGATAAACTTCTCAAGGCCAAAATAATTTTCCCTATTAGACATTCTAAATGGGTTTCCAATCTAATGCATTTTAGAAAGAAGAATGATGATATTCACATTCATTTTAGAAATCTAAAAAAATCTTTCGTGAAAGATAATTTCCCATTCCCATCCATGGAACACGTACTGCAATAAGTAGCTGGTTCTGAACTTATGTCTTTTCTTTATGGATTTTGAGGATATAACCAAATCCTAGTACATCCATATGACATATTAAAGACTACATTCAGAATGAAATGGGGAACTTATGCTTATCAAAAAATGCCTTTTGGTTTGATTAATGTAGGTGCCAAATTTCAAAGAGCTATGGATATATCCTTTAAAGAACTCATAAATAAGTTTTTTGTAATTCACTTGAATGATATCACTATTTATTCCAGGAAAAGAAGCAACCATTTGAATGACCTTAAATAGATCTTTGAAAGATGTATGAAGTATGGAATTTCATTAAATCCAAAGTATTCTTATTTTTATTTGAGCAAAGGTAAGCTTTTAGGATTTACCGTATCAAAAAAGGGTATTTATATTGACCCAGAAAGGATTAGATAAATTGAGAAAATCCCCTTTCCACACAACAAGAAATTAATGCAGTGTTTCTTAGGTTAAATAAATTTTGTAAAAAGGTTTGTTCCTGATTTTTCACAAATAGTTTTGCCTTTACAATCCATGACCAAGTAAAATTCGATTTTTAATGGGGTCACATTGAAAGGGAACGATTCAAATTGATCAAGAAATCTATCATTAATTCTCCTTCTTTGGTTACTCTTGACTATTGATTTTTTTTTTGTCTTATATACATTTTCCTTAGAAACATCATATGTATATGTTTAAACGTAACTTAATGATGAACAACTTGAAGCACCTATTGCTTTCTTGAGTTCAAATGTACAAGGTGTTGAATTGAATTATTCTTCTATTGAAAAACAATCATTTGCTGTCTTCAAAGAATTAAAAAATTTTAAGCCATTTCTCCTGAAAACTCACACTAAAATCATAGTCCCATTTTCATCAGTAAGACAATTATTGATGCAAAGGGAAGTGGGAGAAAAGAGAGCCAACTAGGTAGCTTTACAAGAATATGATGTAGAAATTAGACCAAATAAAAGTGCTAGAGGTCAAGATTTATGCAAAATGTTGAATGGAGCATGTGATTCACCAATAGAAGAAGTTCCAGGTAATGATAAGAAAATTTCTGAGGTAATCCTCAATGATACAAAATCTCAATATGTTGATCTCATATTATACTTAAAAAATATATATGCTCCTCTACAATTAAATTACAAAAAGAAAAGAGCTTTGAGATTAAAATCAAAGTAATATCATATCATCAATGATGTATTATTCAGGAAAAATTATGACTCTATACTATTAATATGTCTAGAAAAATATGAGTCAGAAAAGGTTTTGTAGGAACTACATGACCATTTAGCTGGTGGACACTTTGGAGGAGATACAACAACTCAGAAAATTCTGCATGCTGGCTATTATTGACCAACTTTGTTTAAAGATGCACATCAATATGTAAGAAAATGTAAAACATGTCAAACTACTGTTGGAAGACAAAGGAAACCTGCACTACCACTACAACCAGTCAAAATTGAACAACCATTTGAACAATGGGGACTGGAAATAATAGGTGAGATTGTTCCTCACCCTTCAAAGCAACATAGATATATTCTTACAACAACAAATTGTTTTACAAAATGGGTGGAGGAAATTCCACTAAAGGTAACTAATTCTAAGAACATCATTGAATTCATTGATAAATTTATTATTACCAGATTTAGTTTACCAATTGCCTTAATTTTTGATAATGCATCTTATTTCTCAGGCAATGAAATGACATAATTTTCTCTTAAAAGAGTTTTCAAACTTAAAGATTCTGCTAATTATTATCCTCAAGGAAATGTTCTAGCAAAATCAACCAACAAAAATTTCATTAGAATCATAAAATGAGCTATTGATCAAAGTCAGAAGAATTGGCACAAATCTTTAACATTTTCTCTTTGGGCAGACCAAATTATACAAAAGGCCTCAATATGCACTTCTCCATTTAGTCTATTTTATGGGAAAGTATATGTTCTTCCCACAAACGTAGCTATCCATTCTCTAGCCCTAGTCCAATTTATTGAATAAAATCCTTCTTCTTTATTGCAATTAAGGAAAGAAAAAATTATCAAATTAGAAGAAGAAATAAATAAAGCCAAAATCACACATGCTCCCCATCAACAATTAGTTAAGACTTCCTTTGATGCACATTCTGTTAGCTCAAAATCATTTCAACTAGGAGACCTAGTATTAAAGTGGGACAAAGCACATGAGGAAAAGGGTAAACATACCAAATTCCAAATAATGTGGCTTGGACCATATCAGATTGCTGAGTTAATCGGCCAATCAACATTTTTATAGAAAGATTTATTAGGAAGGAGAGAATCCTTGCCTATAAATGGGAAGATTTTGAAGAAATATTTTTCATAGAAGATAACCTCTTCTATCCCTTATACATTATTATTTTTAATAGGAAAATAAAGTTGAAATAGTATAACTATTGACTTCACAGATAAAGTTTATTTGAATACTTTATTATTTCTATTGTTATAAATAGTAACTGTTAAAGAAGTATTTATAACATTTGCAAAAAGAAAAAGGTTTTAGATTTCTGAAAAATTTCTTGATTTTCACAAAGTTATTTGTTATTTGAGAGGCCTCCAACTTTATAAAAGAATTTTGATCTATTATCAGTCAGGAAAAGTATCTTTAACCAAGTAAAAGAGTCTTTGTAGAAAGACATTTTTAACTCTAAAATTGTCATTCAAAAACTCTTAAGGAGTCAATGATTCTCCCCATCCAATAAAATTTTCTCTTTTTAAGGCCTGATATTTTGAAATAAATTTTCAAAAGAGCGTAAAAGATAAGAGGTCTCATCACGAGCCTACTTACCATATTCATAGGGGAATAACTAACTGACATTACCAAAACAAGGTAATGGCTGGAGATCATTTTAATCAAAATACAGGGGTCTCATCACGAGCCAACTTGTTTAGTTAAGTTACAACCAATGAATGGAATTGTTATTATTTGTCCACTGAACCAAGACGATGAATTTTAAGTAGTAAGAATAAAAATAAAAAGAGGAAAGAAGAATAAATATCTGACTTAGGATTTATCTTTAAAGACTGAATTCTTATTTGGATGGGATACTAAATCATTGACTCGTTAAAAGGTAACCTTGTCAAAGGTTATTTATACCTAATTGAAATAGAGGCTCTACATGTGACAAATAAGGATATTTTAAACTAATCTGCAAAGGGAATCTTCTACTATATCTTTTAACTGAGTAAATATTGATTTAGAAAAAATAATTTTCATCTTTAACAAGATATCAAGTTGATAATAATGCAGTGATTTTATTTTTATGGCTCAAAGAAATATTACTTATTTTAAATTTCATGTTATTTACATTTCTTCAACTATTTTTGTTTTGAAAAAGTTAGATATTTTAAAATTATCAGAGATAACTGGTTCTCTTAGTGAATCACCAATTGTTGTGCTATAAACCCCCCCCCCCCCCCGGATTTATTTGAATATCTATTACAGTTATGAATAATAAATGGGGACCCTTAAAAAAAAACAAATAGAATTTAGGAGACATTATTTCGCTTAGCGTTAAGTTTTAAAACTTTAATAATAAAAGGGATGAACCTTTGTCGCTTTTATTTCATTGAGCTTAGCACAAATCACAAAATTCACGAGATAAAAAAGTTAGAATACATGTAAAATCTGTGAATTGCGATAAGCGCTAAGAAATTTTTGAGTTATATGTAATTCCCTGTTAAAAAAGCTTAGAAACCATTATAACTATAAATCACATTGTACCTCTTTAAAAGACAAAAAAAATAGTGATATGATGCGAAAAGAAATTGCGATGAGTTTGGATCCGATAGAACAATAAACGAACATTGAAACATATTCGCAAAATCTGATTAAGTGAAATGATTTGAGTTCTAACACATATTGCATCCCACAAAATCTACCCAAATGAAAGTTATGCCCACCTTGATAAAGTGTGATATGCAATTTTCATAGATCACATCTCGCATGCACTCATGGTCGAAATACATAATATGGATGCTTGTAAAATCTACAATACAACATTTGTTACTAAAGCGCTTGAAGTGATACTTAATCAATTGGTCTGTTAATAAGATCTAATGATTTAAATCTTTTGATTGGACATATAGTGTAAAATATGTAAAAGATTTGATAATTGTTTAAAGGGCTATTAATGACAATCAATGGTTACAGGGCTCAAAAAGGTCGATATATTTCCGAAGCATGTTTCAAATAAAAGCGCCAATTTTTTTATTTATGGTGATTTAACTCTGTTTCTCTATTCCTTTTTTCTCTTCATATCAAGTCTAAATTTCCTTGTCTTGCTTGAATTCAAGAAACTATTTGAGAAAGAAACATCAATAGAAATGACAAATAAAGGAAAGTTTGTTTCCCAATCATCCACCTCTGAAGTTACATACATGCCTCCACTGTTGGGAAAAATACTGAGAGGGGGGGTGAATCAGTATTTATAGCTGACTAAAAACTTTTTACTTTTTCCTTGACCAGATTTCCATACGTGGTTTTTATGAACTGAACTAGCGTATGCACGCAGAAATATAGAAGGAAACTAGCGTATACTAATTTATCTTTTAGATTTATAGAATCAGTATTTTAAACAGATTTATCAGTTATGAATAAGGCTAGATAATCAGAAGTTATGAGTAGTAAACAACAGCATAAAGCATCACACACATGAACACCAAGATTTAAGGTGGAAACCCAAATCGGGAGAAAACCACCGCTGCTGTCGTCTCTGTCTTCAATATTTATTATATAGAAAACCTTTTACAACATTGTACTGATGCAGACTTATACCAAGATTTAGTTTACTTGCAAGGTCGCAACCTTCTCTCGTTTTCCACAAATCGGAAGTGGAGTCCCAACCGATCTCGGCGATTTCGCCTCCCGAGCGGGTTTCAACTTCTGGGATTTCAATCGACTCAGCCTTCTACTAGTCCAAAGCTTATCGCCATACCGAAGCCCAACCTTCAGCATCCACCGCAGAACACGCTAATTTTTGTACCTGATCAAACAACAATAGACAATCCTCCCTCTTACTTAACATCAACAAATACATTTTGCCCAATACTTGCCAATAGTGAGACCACCGAACTAATAGCACCCACTTCGTAACAGATAATAAGTGCAACCACCTTAAAATTATTAAGTCAATGGTATAAGATAAGTAATTTTAATACCCAAGCCCCGTATATGCCTTCCAAGCCACCAACCTCCGTTGTAAGATGCTTCCCTGCAAAAAGTAAAAGGAGTTGTTTTTTCAGGTAATAATGAAATGCATACACCACTTCTATTCACTAAAGATGTGTGTATATGCGCTTTTCTTCGTATCAACCTGCGTATACTTATGAGAATACTGATTTTCAGAGTGTGATCAATCTCAGATTTAGATCTGAGGCTTTCAGTCAGACACCTCTTTAGCAATGCAGAACCTTTAGACAGTCAGTCAGATTTAACCATGTTTTCTCACTCATTGATTAGATTTGTTCATTATCAAATCAGCAACATACTCCATATTCAATCAACCCAGAACTTCAAGTAGACTTCATTGACCGACAACAGAGAGAAAATAGAAATCACAGAAGTAATATCTGTAAATAAGATTCAGAAACCCTAACTTCCATAATGCATCTTTTCATGAAGCTAACTCAGATATGTATGATTTCGTATCGAGATGAACTAGCGATAGATTCGCAAAGATAAGTAATGAAAGTAATGCACCTATCAAAATCCTATCCATTTCTTCAATTTCTTCATCAAACTTGCGCCAGGTATTCATCATTTCTTTTGCGGATCATCCTAGAGATTCATCATTTCTAGATCTAAAGATCTTGAACCTTCATCATATCCATAGGTGCATCATAGATTCAGATCTATCAATTAAGAATAGAGTTCAACCATGCAGATATTCCTTAGAGGAATTTATTCATCAACAACCCTTACACATGCATGCCTTGCATTATGATCTTCTTCTCCTTATATAGTTTTAGCCTTTACCAATACCATGAGCCAAAACCACACAACTTCCGATGGTATTCTTGGACGGAATCAAATAAACCATACAACGCTCAATACTGTGTGCCAAAACCATGGTAATGCCCCTTGGTATTATAATTTTGGAGCGCAAAAGGGCATACGTGACTTGGGACGTACTTATTCGCTTGCATACGCGACTTGGCCTTTAAAAACTCGTGTATACATTGTGATGTATTATATTTATCATTTCTCCGGCATTTACTGGAATTATTTTCTCTATCACATCTGAACTGAACTGTAGATACATCATTCTTACATCTGTAATACATAGGTTGCTATCCAAAGACAACTCAGCAAGTCAGTTTCCATCAAAGACAACTTCATCAAGTAGGTTTCCATCAAGGACAACTCATTGCATCATATTGCCAACATCCACTATCTTCAGACACTATGTGTAATAATGATAGTGGAATTTCTTCATGGGAAGCCATGTATAATCTATTTGAAGGAGAAAATCGAAGGGAACTAAAGAAAGTAGCAACGACGAATGCAGCCAATTCATCAGAACCTTCCTACTTCGAAGTTGTATGTTCATTCTTACATAGGATAGATGCAAGGCCAAAGATCTTACTATACACTGATATGGTAAAATGGGTCATTGACAATCTCAATATTGCAGACAGGATGTTCAAGAATTCCAAACAGGAAAACATGGGTTCATTCACCCCCTAGGATTTGCATACAATGTACCATTTGTCAATGCCACAGGAAGCTTATGATAAAGCTTTCCTGAAAATTTTTTCAAAGGAGAATCAAGACCCAATGAAGGTGGTGAAAGAATGGAAGGTAGATCAAGGTAGATTAAAGCGGGATAAACTCGATATGTACCCAATAGCGCAATTGCCATCACCCTATTGTTTTGTAGCAATAATGCTGTGTAGATTTTTTTCTAGACATGATACCACTAAATTTTCCATTGAATGGGTTCCCTTAATTGACACAGTCATCAATTCTACTATTCTGAATTGGGAAAACATTTTATCCAATAATTTCGCCAAAACAATTATGGATTATAGAAGAAATGGGGTCTTTTGAACTAGGACAATCCCTCCATTTTACATAAGCCCATATATCATGGATGTTATATGTTTCTGCTCTAAATTTCCTATTATGGGCTGGAAATGGACCAACCAAGACCCTAACCATATTCATATTTATCATAAAGCCCCGTTGGAGTTTGAATTTCATTCCTATTTCCATAAGATTTGTCATGGAGTCATGTTTCCCATTCATCAAACCATTTTTAATGAGAAAGCTCCTAGAATTTCTAAAGAGACCAGTGCAGATATTTTTCCTATGGCCATATGGTTCAGAGAAGAGAATTTTACTTATGTGAGAGTTTTCGGGAATATTTCACCCCCTCATGTTTTTCCCTACTATGTTCGAGATAAACAATTGGCTAGAGAAATTGCATATCAAACACTTTTAAATGGTATAACCAACTAAATAAGGGATTCTAAGAAATCTGTTTAGCCTACATTTCCATTACAGTGTGGTACCTTCACCCTTTTTGATGTAGGTCATACAATGAATGAAATTCCAAACATTACTTCTTTCAATCTGGAATTAATGCCAGGGAGATAGTATGATCCTAATAATGTAGTCCAAAATTTTACCACTGCTCTTAAAGTTAGAAATTTCATGCATGAAAAGGATGTTTTTGATGATTTATTTGAAGGAACAAAGAAATTTACTGATGTATCAAAATGACATCCAATAATCTCAGTGTAGCAAACATTAAATATTTTCATGAATATAGAAGCAAGAGGTTGGAAATAGTCCCGTTGGACTTGTTACTAATAGAAGATGTCAGAGAGCCAACCCCTAGTATCAATTTAGATGATGAATCAAAATATATGTCAGAGGATGAGTCGTAGGAAAAATCAATTCAAGATTCAGATATTTCACAACACAAGTCTCAAAGTTCAGATAATTTTGATAATGAATCTGAAAGTAAAAATGAGAGCCCTGATAAGATAATTGAAGATGTAATAAAATTAATTGATATACATACTGAGGAAGGAACTTGTGAAGCTGAAATTTAAAAGAATCTTCAAAATAACTTCAACAAGTTCAAACTACACTTGAGAAAATAGTAAAATCTTAAGTAGAACATTTGGGCAAAGAATGGACAAAGTTTACTCAAGTACTGCAGACATCACTTAATCCTAATCCAGAAGGATCAACAAGTTTTCAAACTCCCAAGAAAACTAAGAAACTAGTAGAAACAATAGTGGCACTTCAACAAATCCCAGAGGTTCAAGAACAGGAGATCATCCCAGCCTACCCAATAGAAGAAATCATTTTAAATATTGATGAAATACCTCCACTGGATGTTTTCTACAGTCCAAGTCACAAATATGTAGGAAAGAGGAGGAAACGAAGAAGATCTGATGAAACAGTGAAAACCATCAATAATGAATTAGTAGATGTTGTCTGGAAAGACACTTTTGTCAATCCAACATAACATCTTACCAAGCTGTCACAATTTGCAGGCGCATATGAAAATGCCACGATGGATAAAGTAGCAGAAGTGAAACTTCTACTCAGATAGAGAGAAGATAGAGTTCAATAGCTCGAAAGAGAATTGGAATAGGAAAAACATAATTCCAATAAACAAGTTGAGATGAAAATGGCACAGTTCTAGAAGGAATTTGAAAGATTGAAGTTGCAACATCAAGTACAAATCTTAGAGAAGGATACACAGATTGAAGTAGTAATGGATAAGCTTAAAATCCAACATCAAATAGAACAGTTCATAAATGAGGAACTAGAATGGAATACAAAGTTGAAACAACAACATGATACTTTTTGTCAGCAAATCTTAGCTACCAATTCATATTGTGAAACAAGTAAAATCTTAACTCAACAAGTGGCAAATAGAAGATTGGAATGTGAAAAGATTCACAAGAAAATTTCTGAATTACTTTGATGGAAATAATCTAACAAAGGGAAGAAGGATGATCTCCTGAAAGTTGACAATTTTCATAAATATAATTTATTTAAAGGCTGCGAGATGCAGTTGAGACAAGCAGAGATAGTAACGCTAAAGTCATAAAACTTAGCAAATGAGATCATTGAGTCTGTAAATGGACAACTACAGAATGCTAATCTTATTAAAGAATATACAGCCGAAGCAATCCCAGAGGTTAAACTACTGGAGACACAGTGGAAAGAAAGCATCGAGATACAGGAAAAGTCTATCAAGCAGATAACAAAATTAGATCAAGAAAATTACTGTAACTTCTTGATAAAACCACATCACTAGTGCATGAATCTGCCATCTTTAACCGATTCGACTAGAAAAGCGTTTCCAATACTCTCAAATTTCATGTTTAAAGGCCAAGTCAGATTCAGGATCACACAACCAACTCAGTTAATGTCGATGACAGATATCTGCTAGCTCAGAGATCAAATGACGAAAGAAGATCAACCCACTTAAGTGATATTGTAATCTTTATTTCTAGATTGTAATTTAGTTTACTTATTATGAGGAAGGTTTTTTGAAACCTCCTCAACGTTTTATGTAATAATATATTTTTGACTTATTTAGTTTAGTATTTAAACCCTTCCCATGCATTTAGAGAAGGGTCCATAATTTTATCAAAGAACAATTTGTGAAAGGTTGCACTTATGTACTTTTATGAATGCCTTTGATGAAATATATGGAACAAGATCTACTTGTTGCAAAATTGAATATGCTTTACTCAAATTTCACTTCTGTAATCTTAAAGTATATTTGAATTGAAGGGAAGCAGATCAATATTGTGGATTTCATGAGAAGAACTTATCATATATGGTAGTTGTATCTTATGATTAAATCTTGATTATGAGTTTACAATAAATTTCTTTTTATATTTTGATATGTATGTAGTCTGACTTATAGTTTATCATTCATGCACTTTTGTACAATGTTTCAGCTGTAATTCCTTATTATATACATAAAGAAATTGATAGATGCGTTATATTCACATAATTGTTTTGATGAACTATTTAGTCAAGATAATCATTTTACATAATTTTCATCTCTTTCAACAATTGAATGATCTTTAGTACCTTTTGCTATAAGATATCTCTCTAGATCTTATCAATGGTAAATTTTCCCGGGTTATAGATTAAGTTAAATAAATAGATTAAGTAGATGCATATGTTTTATTATTTAGATAGATTACTTTCATTATTTTAAATCCATTTATCATTTCACAATGTACCAAAACCTACCATTACAATATCAATCTCTTTATTGGTAAACTGGTCCCATTATCCCCAGTCAAAGTCACTACACCAAGCGGAAAAGGAGCTACTTTAAGGTCTAGACCAGGTGGTTATCCCCCATGTTGTTGCAACATAATTCCAGGGCTTCAACATGATGTAAGGTAACAATGCTTCTTATCGCTTCTCAAATAAGTATGAGACCCCTATTCTTAGATCTATTTTTTACACCTGTAGATTACATATTTGTGATGTGTTTGAAGAAATGCCTATCATGGCTAACAGGGGTCCAGTTTAAGCCTTGTCATGGTTTTTGAAAATTCATCATTATCTTTGAACTTGTCATTGATTTCTCAGCAGTGGACTGGGCTCTGGGACTGAAAAGTGTCTTAAATCCCATGGACGTAGGCACAAGCTAGGGAAATTTAGTCCCAGGACATAGGAATGCAAGATTGTGTGTGTGCACAAAGCCTCAAAAAAGCACTCATGACCATACTGTGGGAGCATCTGGGGGTTAAGCGAGTTAAAAAATCAGAGGGACCTGTTAGTGTCCAATATCCAGTGATCAATATGTACTCTTTCAAATTTGTCTAGTATTGGTCATAGGTCACAATTTTACATTTCCAAGTCAATTTTCAAAAAAACATTTAATCGTTGGATATGTCTAGGTATTTAAAGGCTACTCTCTTCAGTTTATTCATGGTTATTGTCATTTCATGATTCATTTTCTTCATTTTCATCTAGAGTCTCAGCTCAAGTCACCATGTTTTTAGCTAGGTTAGTGTCTAGGTGTCTTTCATTTCGCCACCCTAAAAAGTCCAAGATCTGTCATGAAGAAGGAAAAATAAGGTACATTCATTTCCATCATAAAAAATTATCGATAAAAGGGAGTTAGCTTAGGTAGGTGAGTAAAAAAGAGACTATTTGTCTTCTTTCAAAAGCTTGTTTCATTGTCAAATTATTCAAAAGGCAAAGCGTTCTTCAAAAATTCATGTTTTCATTAAATTACAAAAATGTGTTTTTAGTGATGTTATAAAGAGGAAAAAAGTGATTTATTTCACTCATTTATCTTCCCTTTCTTGATAAATTTCATCTCTCACTTTCAGAATAACTTACCATTGCCAAAGGTGGAACAAAACTGGAAAAAATTGCAAAAACTCCAATCTGCTACGCTTTTGGAGGCTCTGTGGCATTTTTGAAGGAGTTGTGCGATGTTTCTGGGGTAGCACGATGCTTCTGGGTATTGGTGCTATGATTCTGAACAAGTGCTACATTTCTGCAAAAGAGCACTACGTTTTTGCATATTAGCCTCCAAATCAAATTCTCAAGTTTCAAAAGCATTGTGCAAACCTCCAATTGCCTCCAAAACCAGTAAGTTGACATTCCAAATCCTTCTTAAAGTCAATTCACAACTGTATGATTTTTTTTTCATCCATAGGATTTTTCTCTCCTATTCTCTAGGTTTTCTCCTTTCTTATTTGGTTTAGGCCATTATATACCCTTTTTCCTACCATCTAAAATTTCATTTATCCTTTATAAACCCTACCACATCACCCCCTATCACTCACAGATCCCTTTACCCTTCTTTCATCAAAAACCTAAGTCCCCACTAAGCTTCCATAGAAAAAATGGAAAATATTTGTGTTTTCCTATTTTGATCCAGTTCCCCATACCCATTTCAAGTAATTCCACCTGTATCCTTAAGCTAACACATTACCCTACTGCCTCAATTTTTTGGGGAATTTTCCCCAACATCCTTATACCTCATCACAACCCCTAAACCTACCCTATTCATATCCCTTTTTTTCCCAAATTTACCATCCCTTTCCACTCATTTCATATAGGAGGTTTTGATTGTGTTCACAACTACTATGGAGACTGAAAATAAAGCTCATAAGGGACATCACCACTCTAGATTTGAGCCATCCACATTGCAAGAAATTTAAGCCTCCCCATATGCAAAAGATGTTTTGAAAACACTAGATATCTGAAATTTTGTGAGAAGATCATGGAGGTAGGATGTCATGCCCCATTGACTACCCTCTTTTCCACCAACTTCAAGAGAGACAAGGCCACCATTGCAGGCATTGAATTCACTCTATTAGCAGAGGCCATCACTTCAGAAATAGGGATTCCAAATGAAGGTAAAGTCTTGGTCAAGGGCATGGAATTGGACCTTGAAAACTACCTAATGTTCCTAAAACCTCATTGCAGAGATTAACCTAAACATGTTTTCCATTTCAGGCATCTACTTGATAAGTATGCCCCATTAATGAAGCTCATCATGAAGTATTTTACATGTGAGGGAATATTTTCAAGATTGTATCAATACCATGACAGGTTTCTAATGCACTTTATAGCTACCAAATCTCTCAATTTGTCAAATTATCTATTCAGGAGTTTGGTCAATATGGAGGAAAAGGTACAAAACAAAGGTAGAAATCCTCATCCCAGTCTATTTCACCATGGTTTGGTAAAGATGATTTTTATGCACCAACTCTCAGCAAACAACATGACGTGGGAATTTTTTATGGAGAAAGTAGCATCAACTCTTGCTACTAGTCCACCTACTGTTGATAACACAACATCGGTACAACCAAAGCAGGCTGGCTCTTCTAGCAGGCATGATGGCTCTTCTAGCAAGCAAGCTTAGATTTTAAAAGGACCTAGGGTTGAGATCACTCAAACCTATGAGAAAGGAAAGAGAATCATTTTTTTTCCTAAAACCACGAGAGATATATTGGCACCTGGAATTACACATAAGAAAAAAAAAATAGTGGATCAACCACCTAGCCATGATGGTAAGTCACCATTGCAACACCATGATGAAAAAGTGCCCCTAGAAGTTGACATGGCAGCGAAGGTGGAGGATAAGTCATTTGAGGAAATAATAAAGGATAAGGATGAGGAAATACCAGAGTTGAAAGAGGTTTTCTCAATTGAAAATTGTCATATTACTTTCCTACAACAAGAAAATCTTCAGTTAAAGGTGAAACTGCTCCTCCAAGACAAGACAAAGGTACATGTTGAGGTAGATAAATGCAAGGGCAAAGAGAATTAGCAGTAGTATATTATGATCAATTGGAGGATGTAGAAGTTGGAACAAAAAGAAGAAGACCAAAAAAAATAGGCCTTAACAAGGCACTAGAGAGAGAAATAGAATCAACTCCTAAATCTGGTTGGCATAATTTTGATGAGCTAATTCTTGATGAAATCAATTTAGACATAGAGAATTGGCTTGATAGGGTCAATGAGAACCTTAAGAAGCTTCTAAAGAAATCTAAAAATAACGATAACCTCTAGAGACATATAGCTAATCACTATTGTGCCAGGAACAAAATTCCCAAATGAGGCTCAAATAAGTGAAGAAGAAGCTTAAAGAAGCTCAAGGAGAAAGAGTACTTAGAACTTCTTAATGAGGCATACATGGTTATTTATCCCATACTCTACAGGTGTTATAGAACAAATTTTGGTGAATTTTGAGAACTTTTTGTGTTTTTGATGATTTTTTCACAAATCTGGAAATTTTGTCTCGTCAGAAGCGTTTTACCAAGGCGCGACGCTTTCTCTAAGAGCTTCCAAATCAAAATTTTCTTACATTTCTGGGTGAATATTGACTAGAACATGCCATATATGGACTTGGTTTCCCATGAAAAGCTCTGGTTTTGAATAAAAATGCAAAAAATTTCCTCATTTCTATGCTTCTGCCAGTGTTTTGGACCAGGCAGGATAGTTCTGGTGTGAGGTTGGGAAAACCCACTTTTAGAGGCCTTGATGCGGTTGTTTTCCAAAAATTAAGTGTGTTATGGAAACTAGACTCATAGGGATACTCAAAAAAACTTTCATATTTTTATTTTTATGCTCCTAAGTGGGTCAAAATCAGCCATGAACTGGCACAACGCTTCTATAAAACTGCCACGACGTTTCTGCTACATGCGCGACGTTTCTGCATAGGATTCCTCTCAGGCAGTTGTCATGCTTAGAAAAATCCAAAAATTCGATGATATTTGTCCCGTGAGGTGGCATTTAATGTTTTTGAGTCTATTTTTTCTTCTATGATGAGTAAACATGTAATTTAATGGAGGATACACACCCTCCTAGTCCTTATCTAAATTTCAAGGATAAGTTTCTAACTTCCCTAGATTCTAGGAAGTGACTCATCTGATGTAATTATGATGATTTTTGGATAGTATTTCTTCCCTTTGAGGTGTCATGAACTCTATTTTCTATAATTAGTCCACCTCATCTCTTTATAGAGGTTGGATAGTTGTTATTTGCAGTGGTTCTATTGTACAAGTTTTTGTTAATGAAATCTAGGACAATTTTGTAGATATAGTGTTGAGACTCCTGTGGTATGCCTTTGAGCATTTTTTTTCTTTGTAAAATCATGATGTTGAATTTTATGTTACTCATATTTCACATATGTGCTTCTTTATTATAAGTCTTATCATTTTATTGACAAAAATCATGCTTTCCATGTTATATTTTCTATAATATTTTCATGAAATTGTCTTTTCTATTTTGATTAATGAATTCAGTTTATTGCTCATTCTGAATCCCTCTCAGTTCTCTCTATATACAATGAAAAATTAATCATGCTTATTATCTTACCTACATGGAATCACCCTTACCTCTGCAACTAAACCTTTGAATTCTGATCAAAACCGTAGACCTAGTTTCCTAACTGTCATTCCTATCCAACAAAACTCCAAAAAAACAAAAACCCTAATCCACTGAGCATCGGAACTAGCCTAAAACATTATATTCAGTCATCCTTTTGACTGCAAAGTGACATTGAGAGCGCCCTCTATGGTCTTGGTAGGGCTAACTACCTGACCTAATGGTTGGTATTGTGTTACCTTCCTTCATCTCCATTCTCAGGCTTGGGAAGCAGGGGGGAGTGATAACATTTCTGGCACTATTTCCAGGGAGAGATTAAAATATTTCCCTGGGAAAATTTCTTTATTTCACTTAAGGTTGGACTTGTGGGTGACAATTTCTGACATTCAAAGAAGGTCGAGTCTGTAAATTTGAGCCAAAGTACCAATTTTCAAGAAAATCTGGCTCCCAAAAGATACACTAGGTCAAATCGAGACCCAAATCCCTCAGCAATTGTAAATTAATCTGAGATTATTTTAAGAAATAAAAGACAAATTCTAGGAAAGTCAAAAAGGCTATTCCTCAACTTGTGAAATCAAATTCCTTTCCTACGATATTTGCTTCAGAAGATTTGTCCTATTATTTTGAAATTGAAACATCTTTATTTAGGTCTAAGTATGAATCTTTTCTTTAAGAAATTATATTTGATCCTATTGATTTTGGGAACTTGGTACCATTTTCTGAGTCTTGTTATTCCAAGGTTGATATTGAAGTCTGGTCCAATTTATACAAACTTAAAGGTTTGGTGAATGAGTTTCAAGAAACTTCAGACAAAGCTTATTTCCAATACCAACAACAGGCTTTTGCTTCACCACATGTTACTATGCCTTATCACACAGCTACATCATCATCTCTTCCTTTCATTCCATCACTACATATGCAATTTTTCACTCCATCAACACCTTTACAATCTCTTCCATTAATCATGGCCAGATTCGCTTTGTTGATATTACCCCAACAATTCACTACACTACCTATGAATTATGGTCAAATATTGCCCCTTTTTGATGGAACATTAGAGGTTGCTTCTTATAAACACATTGTAAAAGTGGTTGATTTCATAGATCTTGAAGAGATCGACAATGATGACGCCAAAATGTGCATGATAGAACAAAGTTTCTCAGGAGAGGTTAAAAATTGGTTCCACTCTCTCATAGCTGGTTCAATAGATAATTCACAACAACTGATTGACTTGTTCATGAAAAAATGGGAGGAGAATAAGAATCCATTGCAAATCATAGCTAAATATAACGCCTTGAAAAGGAATCCTAATAAATATGTACAAGAATTTACAGCAATATTCAATAATATTTATTATTATATTCCTGAAAATATCAATCCTCCTCCAGGTCTTGCTTTACTTCATTACCATGATGGTTTTGATCCTGATATGGATTACCAGGTGAGGGAAAGAAATCCATCAACCCTTGAAGAAATGGAAAGAAATATAGTGAGCATGGAAGCTAATCTGATTATCAAAAAGTAAAAAACCAAGACTGATAAAAGGGTCACCTATAAGGAAGAAACATCTAATTCATCCGAGGGCAAGATCTACACCTTGATCAAAACCATGGAGAAGATGATGGACAAAATGTCCATCGCTGATAGACAAGATGAACTGTTCTTTAGAAATCCCAATTTCAAGGGTCGAAATCAACAACCTCAATACAGGATCAAGCAAAGGGAGTAGAGGGGTTAGGAATTACAAAGTCAACAACAAAATCACACTCCATTTCAGCAAAACTACACAGAAGGTTCTGATAAAGAAGTTGAAGAAGAAATTTATGGAAAGAATCATTTATTTGAGGAAAATCAACAACCTATTTTCGTCACAGAAGAAGATCAAATTTCTGCATAAATTCATGCATTGGATGATCAACAATATGCCTTGTCAAATTATGATATGCTGTCAGCATGGGAAAAATATTAGCGAATGGGATATAAGAATGATCTTACTCATGTACAGATGTAATATTGTTTGACGAATAGGAATGTTCCTATCATCTCCATTTAGAAAAAAAAATAATTCTCAAACCAATACTCATCATAAAGAGATGACTAATTCAAATCAAAGCAAAGACAAGGGACCTACTATTCCTAGTCATGCAAAAGGAAATGAAGCTTCTACTAGTATTCAGAAAAAAGATAAACAAGTCCAAGTTGAAGGAAAAAAGAGGGAATTTCCACACAAAGATCATCTAGATAAGAAATATGCATCGTCCAAAGAGATAGAAAAACATTCACCCCTTTTTAGTCTTGAAAATGAAATCTCTAAACTGAAAGTATCCATTCCTTTAACTGAAATAGTAAAAAATGACCAGTATAAGTTTCAAGTAGCCAAGTTGCTTAAGGTAGATCAATTTTCTGATATGGTTAATGTAAGTAATGATCACCCATAACTTTTATTTGGTCCTATTGTTGATGGTGATTTAGAAGACAGTGAGGTCCCTCCATTCTCTCTTATTCTCAAAATCCATGAATTTACCCTCCATAATGCCATGCTTTATTCTGAAGCGTCTCATAACGTTATACCCAAAGCCATCATGGAAAAATTAGGCCTAGATATCCCAAGACCTTACCATGAACTTTAATCATTTGATTTAGGTAGAGTGAAATGTCTTGGCCTCATTAAAGATCAAGTGGCGTCTTTAGAAAAAATCCCAGCCAAGAATGTCCCCATGGATGTTGTTTTGGATGATATCCATCCCAGATATGGAATGTTTCTCTCTCGGTCATGGGGAGTGAAACTTAGAGGTACCTTGCAGCTTGAATTTTCATATATTACCATATCGGTCTTTGGTTAGCTCAGAAAAATATACTAGGAAAGTAAAATGAAGTACATGATCAATAGCAAATAAAAGCCTAAAAATCACCCCATACATGTTGTTCACATGGATTTAGTGTCTTTTATCTTATTCAATGATCAATGTTTAACATCTTCAAAAATTTTGATTGAAGAAAAGGCAGAAATTTTTGACTTTTCAAATTCTGTTTTAGAAATTGCAAATGTAGAAAATCGAGAAAATATGCCAAGTGGTTTGGAACCAAGCACATTAGCCTAAAAAAGAGATGAAATAGTGAAATACACAAAATTTTTTGGTACAACAAACCTTTCTCAAGAAGGAAGTAAAGTTCAGCCATCCGATTTGCGACATCCCAATGAAGAAAGTGGTTTGTGGACCATGGACTTCGATGGGGCCTTGGGTAAGGAAGGGGTTAGAATTGGAGTGTGGATTCGCAACCCTATAATTAATCTCTTTACATTCCTCCTAATGTTTGAATTAACTCTTACAATTTAGCATTCGATTGTTCGAACAATGAAGTAGAGTATGAGGCTTTGATAGTCGACTTGAAAATTCTCAAGAAGTTAGGTGCCAAACAAATTTATGTTTATGGAAACTTCGAATTGGTAATAAAAAAATTCAAAGGGGAATACCAGGAAAATAATCTTAGGATGTGAGCTTACCAAAATGCAGTATTACATATCCTTAAGACCTTCACCGAATATACTTTGTCATTGATCCCAAGGGACAACACTGTTATTGCTGATTCTCTTGCCACTTTGGCCAACATGTTTAAAATTCCATTGTATCCCAATAAGAAGTATGAGATAAATGTAAAACATCGTCTTTCTATTCTGGATAATGTTCAGTATTGGTAGGTATTTCAAGATGAAAAAAATATAAACAACTTCTTGCAGACCGAAGAGGAATTTGTGAATTTACAAATGGATGACCAATTTTTTGAAAATGACCAAGAATTGCATGCAGTAGAAATGAAATTACTTCAGCTAAAATAAATCTCCATTCCTAGAGGTCTTGTGCCTTTAGAGGAGCTTTTTGACCAAGAAAATGTTGCATGCAAACCGACCATGCTGCCAACAAAAGTAGGAGTGAAAGATCTTAATATTGGCACTCCTGAAAGGCCTAAGATAGTCAAGATTTCAAAATCCTTGAGCCCAGAGATGAAAGGTAAATATGCAATTCTCATGTCTCAGTTTGCTGATGTTTTTTCATGGAAGTATTCCAATCTAAAAATTTATAATAAGAGGATAATTCATCATACTATTCCTTTGAAACCGGATCAGAAGCCTTTCCTCCATAATTTATTTACTATTGGTATTATAGTTCCACTTTTATTCTCAAATTGGATGTCTAACTTAGTTCCAGTAAGAAAGAAGATCAGATAAATTCACTTATGTATATATTTTATAAATCTAAATAAAGTGTCGTTGAAAGTCAATTACCCACTGCAAAAAATGGACTATATTCTGCAAAGGGTAGTTGGATCTTACAAAATTTCATTACTGGACAGATACTCTAGGTATAATCAGATTTTAGTCCATCCATATGACCGAGAAAAGACAACCTTTACAACATCATGGCGTACCTTCATGTACGACAAAATTCCCTTTGGATTGAAAAATGCAAGATAGAATTTTCAACGAGCAATGGAAATTTCCTTCACCAATGAAAAGGATGTATTCTTGGTCACCTATCTTGATGATATTACTGTTGTTTCCAAGACAGAGGAGCAACACTTGCAGCACTTGAAAACAAATTTTCAGAGATGTAGGAAATTTGGCATATCGTTGAATCCTAAGAAGAGTTTTTTTACTATGGAGGAAGTAAAATTACTGGGCCACATCATTTCAAAAGATAACATATGAATATATCCTTCAAGAATTGAAGGGATTTAGACGTTATACTAACCTAGATTCAATCATTCAATGGTAAAATCAATTTTCTGAGAAGGTTTGTTCTCAATATTGCTGAACACTTGAGGTAAATTATTGACATCTGAAGAAATATAGTGAAATAAAATGGTTCAAGGAAGTAAAGAAGTCTTTCAATCAAGTTAAATTTGATTTATCTAACACTCCTATTCTTATTAGTCCAGATTGCACACTTGATTTCATAATTTTTCCTTTTCTTTAGAGCATACTCTAGCTACTGTCCTCATGCAAAAGAAAAATCAGAAGATAGAAAAACCCATCGCTTTCTTCAGTAGAACTATTAGAGATGCATCCTTGAGGTATAATATCATTGAAGATAGGTCTTGGCGCTAGTTAAAGAATTGAACGACTTCCGAATCTATATTCTTCATTCTGATGTGATTGAAAATGTTCCAAACACTGTTGTCAAAGATGTGCTTTCACAAAATGATCCTGAAGGTCGACATGGAAAATGGATTATTGCTATGTTGGAGTATGAATTGGAGATCAAGCCTACAAAACTGATCAAGGGACAAGGCTTGTTAGAGCTTATGGAAGACTCCAATATTCATGCTTTAGACATCAATTTTATTACTTCATTATCTAAAGAGAAAGAGGATAATTCATTACCTCAGCTATCTGAAATATTTATTTCAACGCCATGGTACGTTGATATTGTTTATGTTTTGCAACACTTGAATCCTCCTCTCAACTTCCCCAGTAGTAAAGCTATATCTCTGAAGTTGAGGGCTCTTAAGTGTTGTATCTTTAATAATGCTTTGTATTGTAAAGACCCAAGTGGGGTGTTGTTGAATTGCTTGGTAGAAGGAGAAGTTGAAAAAATGATGAATGAATTTCATAAAGGTGACTGTGGTGGTCATATTTTCTGGAAGACTACAACAAATCATGATTTTGAGGGTCGTTGCCCTTAAAACCCATCGCAATTCAAGCAACCTTCTAGCAGTGGGGTATTGATTTCATTAACGAGATCCATCCTCCTTCATTAGCTCAACATAAATGGATAATCACTGCCACTGATTACTTCACAAAGTGAATTGAATCCATTGTGATGAGGCAAGCTACAAATATTATAATCATTAAGTTTTTGGAAAGCAATATCTTGTCTCATTTTGGTTGCCCACAGAACATTATTACTGACAATGAAGCTACCTTCAAGTCCAAGAAAATTATTGACTTTTGTGAGAAAAATCACTAATACTTAGTAATTCTACATCATACTATCCTCAAGGAAATGGGTCAGCTGAATTGTCAAAAAAATCATTGGTGAATATAATTAAGAAGTTGCTACAAGAGAATAAGAGAAATTGGCACAAGAAGCACATAAATGATCTATGGGCAGATAGATTTAGCACGAAGAGATCAATTAATATGGCACATTTTCAGCTTGTGTATGGTGTTCACACAGTGTTTCCCACTTCTTTAGTGGTCCCAATGATGAAAATTCTACAAGATATTGACATTGAACCAAATGATATCCAACAAAGAATTAGTCAAATGATTCATTTACAATATACAAGAGAAGAAGTCTTCAATCATACTTCAAAACTTCAGGAGAAAATCAAGAAAGTGTATGACAAGGAGATCAAAGCTCATGATTTAAAATTAGGAGACAAAGGTAAAAAAAGGTAAACACGGTAAACACAAAGGTAAACACGGTAAGTTTGATAATATATGGAAAGGTACATACAATATCACATCATTCAGAGGTAATAAGGCATTCTTGTTAGAAGATCTTGATTGGCAGGAAATTCTGGGAGGACCAGTGAATGGTAGGTTCCTAAAACACTACCTTACCTAAGTTTGAAGAAAAGGTTCACTTTCAATGTAAATATCACTTTTATTCGCTGTCAAGAATAAGAAGTTTTTGCAGAAGTTTGAAGCTCGAGGAGAAGGCCACGAGACTTCTATAATCAACTGTTGGAACAAGGTTTCCTAACCTGCGTTTTTGATGCAATTTTGTAATAGTCGGTCTTGCATAGGAGTTTTGGGGTGTGTCAAAGCCCCTAATGTTTTGTAACAGGTTAAAGGGTAGCTCTAGGGTCCGCAAACCATGGTTTGTAGACCATCAGATAGCAAAGGCTACGATGTTATAAATAGATAGATAGTTGGTTCTAGTAGGTAAGCGAGACATAAGATTGATGCTTGTTGTGAATTGTAAATATTTTTCTGGGTTGTTTTGGGTAAGGACTCCTACTGGCTGTGTGCGCAGAGATCCTCACTCATGCTGTGTGTGGACCTCGCTAGGCTGTGTGCGTAAGCTGTGTTTTGGGTTGTAAGTGGGTATTTTGATACTTATGAACGCGAAATATATTTAAAGTATATTTATGCTATCTTGATTGATCTGGTTATCACTAAAGTGCATTTGTGTTATTTAATTAAGCTGCGTATGTACTTATGATCTAAGAAATAGTTGCGATTATAATGTTCTGTAATGGTATTTTCTGATGCTCACATGGATGCGAATGTATCGATTAGATATGTTAGTGTTAGTGGCTTTGTTATGGTTATGTGCTGATAAGAGCTTGCGAATAGACTCATTCTATGCAAACCTGATAAGTTGCAATGTAGATCTGCCTTAAATTACCTACTCTCTCCCAAGGTGCGGAAACCTGGTTCTAGCACCCTCCCATACTACTTCGAGTGAGACCTTGGCCTGTGAAAGTAGGTCATTGTTGAAAGGGCCAGTAGCATAGGGGCTTGTTGGCAAGCCTCAACCTCCGAACCTAGATCAGGACCCCTCAAGCCAACAAATGGTTCCGTTGTCGGGACCGAGATAATTTTGAGAAAGAGATCAGGTAATGCCATAAGGCCATTGGAGACCTGAGAAACCAGAGCTCGAAGATTGGTTCAAGAAATAGATTCAAGAATTTTCTGTAAAAGATAATTGGAGCATGAAGCTGACAAATTAGAATATGAAGAATAAGTACATCTTCACCGAATTCTATGAAATTTTATTTGTAACTTTTACGCACAAGCTTCAAGAGTGGTTAGCAAGGCTCGTAGAATTTCAGACGTGTTGGAAGGACGATTAGGTTACGCAGTGGACGCTGGAATTGATTCAACAGTTGGAGAAGATTGACAACACCATCACCCGTATGACAGATTGTTGGGTGGACAATGCACTAGGAGGATTTGTAATGGAATTTGCAGTCGATCAGTTCGTATCCTAATATTAGGCAGAGCGGAGTTTCTTCAAAGGTTTCAGAGGTAATTTCTTCTGAACATTGCAATTGCTAATTAAAATATTACTATGCGAAAAATGCATTCTGTGCAGCCACACGAAATGAATGACCTTTGATCAGAGTGAAAGTACAACACGAAGTGGTAAGTACAACTGAACCAATTTTGAAGGGGATAGATCCATCTATAATCCATTAAGAGAGTTGGTTGTGTACGTAGGAAATAGTCCTCTAGTTACACCACCTTCGAGTCAGCATAAGGGAAATAACTCCCCTACACCTCTGCCACCACCAGAAGAAGATATGGCCACACACATGAAGCTACCCACCATCAAGGGTGTAGGAGACAAAGATATGGACCAATTTTGGTTTGTAGTAGAATTAATATGGACTGTGTAGAATGTGGCTAGCAATGCTATAAAGAGTCCGCAACTATCCCTCTCCTTTGAAGGAAGGGCCCTGGACTGGTATATGGGGTACGTAGGCCAGCATGTGGACCCATCTATTCAAGAGATCAAGAAGGCTTTAAAGCAACAGTTCCGGAAGGCTAAGTCTATATGGGAGGCTGACCAACAGTTAAAGAAGGCTATCGGAGATGGGGAATTTCAGTATGATGATATGCATCACAAGGAATGGTTCAATTCCATGTTGCTACCTCACCTATGCGAACCAACGGGCTAGCAAGCGATTGAGACGCACGAGAAAGACTTGGAGATTTATATGAAGCTAAAAGCTGTGCCAAGAGATGATGCCCAGTTTGGGGTACAATAGATCCAAGGAAAGCTGGAGGCAATGCAACTTGAGATACAAAATCTATGGAAAGAACAAGGAAAAGAAGCTAGCTCAGACATATGGTGCATAAGATGCGAGGTGTCTGGCTACACCAAGGATTAATGCCCTCTACTGGATTAATACATGCAGGATGGGGGACCTATCCCATTACGTCGTAAAGTGGTTGCGAGGCCAAGTGGTCCAACATTATGGTGCGCTGACTATCGCGTTGCTGAATTACACGATACCAACCACTGTCCCCGTCTTGTTGCTTATGCTCCAGAATTGAAGAAACAATGGTGATTCTTCTGCTCATCCATGGGACATAACAAACATAACTGTCAGACATATGACTTAATTATATACCGAGGAAACTTATACAGGGTGCAGGCTGACCCTTCTTCACCACTATCCCCTTTAGGTAGAGGAGGCTCTCCAACACGAGGCAGGGGAGGGGGAAGGGGTAGAGGCGAAGGTTGGGGAAGTGGGAAATTGTTTTTTTACAACTGTGGAGAAATAGGGCACTTCGCAAGGGACTATCCGAGCCCTGTGTGACAATATTTCCAATACTATCAACAATTGGACCATGTGATCGAAGACTGTCTAGTCCTGATAGCAAAAATAAAGGAAAAAAATAGACTCCAACGCAAAATGTTCAGAGGGTTATGGTGGAACTGCGTGATGAAGGACCAAGCATTAATGTTATAACGTGCAGTGGCATGGCTACGGGAGGAGCTGAGGAGAAAGTTGTTTTTGAACCTATTATTCAAAAAGCTACTATCAAACAGGAAATATTGGACTTACAAAAGGATAAAGAAACCTTCGTCGCAACTCACAAAGACTTTAGTAAGGATGAGGTGTCTACTTCCAAGGCTCCAACAAACATAAGAACAGTTGAAGAAGTTAAAAAATTTCTATAAGCATGTATGAAGCTACTACGTAATCAGAAGGTAGTAGAAAATATTCAAGCAGTGATAGACAGCTGCACAGAAAGAACTGACCCTCCCACGGAAGTTAAGGATGTTCACAAACTATACAAGAATAAGAAGCGCACTGGTCGGGAAATGTGGCTAAAGGCGCAGATTGGCGATTATGAGATGGATCAGGTCATCCTAGATATGGGGTCAGATGCGAACGTCCTACCTAAGAAAACATGGCAGCGGATGGGAGAACCTAATTTGGAATGGTCCACTATACAGCTACGCATGGATAACCAATAGAAAATCATACCATAAGGGAGGTTGTCAAAGATTATGGTAGATATCGTAGGAGTTAAGGTATGCGTAGATTTTGAAGTCATTCAAATTGTGGAAGATACAGACCCTTATCCTGTGCTCTTAGGCTTGGATTGGGTGATAGACATGGGAGGAATTATCAACCTAAAGAAAAGGAGCATGGTTTTTGAGAATGAGGGTACGAGGGTCATAGTCCCACTAGACCCTGCGGAAGGAGAGCGATATACAAAACAGGTGTGTGAAGAAGATGACGTGGATCACATTTATAAAATAACTGCCTGAGACAAGGATTGGATTATTCCTACAACTGATGGTGTGCTTTGCTGGGAGAAAGACAATGAATGCCTCTCTGATTCCAACGGGGAGATATAAAACTGGCAGAATTGGATACATGATGTATCTGCACTGCGATGTCTTAGGATCACGAAGAGCTTTCGGTGTATCTCCTCAGAGGTAAGAGATATGCCCTACTTTGATGGTTCTGGTAATATCAGGGAGTTTTTACAAACATTTGAAGCTGAAGTCCCAAGGGAGTGAAGGATGTGGGCACTTAACCTAGCCATGTGCGCAACCCCTATGAGGTGTTGGGAAACTCATAAGGGGGCATTCCAAGATTGGGAGAAATGCCACGAAATGATCATTCTACAGTTCGAACCTCCGGCTCACCTACGCGTGGAGGCTTTCCTTGGCCAAGGAGATTCGCGCAGGCTTGTGGCCACATGGATGGAGGCATGGTGTGAAAGGATCTCGAATGAATGGGTCCACCTGTTTATCCATGTATTGGGACCAATTCCCATTGCATGGTATCTGGATGCAGGGCTACACCAGCGCACCTGCCAAGGGGAGACCATACAGGATGATTTTGTGGGGGCGTTCGGGTTGATAGGAAGAACTGAGGCATTGGATGAAGATTTGCACGATATAGATGCCCTAGTCTTTGATGAATCACACCCTCGTGTAGCATATGGGGCACCAACATGGGATACGTAGATGCAGGATATTGTCAAGTGCCGCAATATATCAATGGAGGAATGTGATCAAGACCTGCAAAATATCAATATCGTGGAGTCAGAGGGAGAGGGCATAGTTGCTGGACCCCCGCTGTAGGCCGTCGATGTGACTAAGCCCCTTAAGCTATGAGAAGTCAAAATTGGAACTGAAGAGCAACCTAAGCTAGCTAAAATTGGGGACTACTGGGATGATGATACTTTGGGGAAAGTTGCAGAACTCCTCACAGAGTACTAGGACCTATTTCCTACGAAATTCTTGGAACTCAAGGGGATTATAGGGGACCTAGGGGTCATGCGCATCACCTTAAAAATAGATGCGCACCCTGTTAAGAAGTGACCTTATGGATTGAACCCAAGTATAAGCAAAAAGTCAAGGAAGAAATCGACAAAATGCTAGCCACAGGTATCATCGAACTAGTCGAAGAATTAGATTGGGTAAGCCCTCTAGTGGTTCAGGAGATAAAGACTAAAGGAGAAATATGGATCTGTGTTGACTTGTGCAAATTGAATGATGCCTGTGTACATGATCCCTTTCCTACGCCATTATCAGATGAAAGACTTGATAACATGGGGGGGGCAGGAAGCGTACTCGTTCATGGACGGGTTCTCGGGCTACCATCAGGTGAGGATCGCACTTGAAGATCATAGCAAAACTATGTTCACAACTGAATGGGGATCTTTCCAGTACACTGTTATGCCGTTTGGGCTCAAGAATGCCCCTGCCATCTTTTGGCGGGTGGTGGTCGCAGTATTCAAGGAGTTCATCCACAATTTTTTGGAGGTATATTTTGATGACTGGACCATATGCTGGTTGCTAAAGAAGCACGCCTCAAACCTGCGCATGATGTTGGATGCCTGTATAAAGCACCAAATTTCCCTTAATATTAAGAAGTGCATATTTTTCGTACCCTTTGGGATCTTGCTAGGCCACATAGTCTGTCGACAAGGATTGATGGTCGACCTAGCCAAGGTAACAGTTATCATCAACCTGGCAGTCCCTACAACTGAGAAAGAGTTGCGCTCTATCCTTGAACATATAGGCTACTACAAGAAGTTCATTTAAGGGTACGTACTGATCACAACACCCATGGAGGAGCTGCTAAAGAAGGACGTTTATTTTTTTTTGGACGAGGAGTGTCAGAAGAGCTGCGAACTACTCAAGAAGAAGATGGTCTCTACACCTATCCTCATATTTCCTGACTGGGCGAAGGTTTTCCATGTTCATTTAGATGCTTCAGGGATTGCCCTGGGAGTTATCCTTACACAGCCCAGGGAAGGAGACATTGACCATCTAGTTGCATTTTGTAGTCGAAAAATCTCTAGTACGGAGCAAAAATACTCCACTACGGAGTGCGAGGGTTTGGCCATCGTATACGCCATACAAAAATACTAACATTACCTATTAGGAGGGCACTTCAAGATATTCAGGGATCACTCAGCTTTGAAGTACCTATTGGATAAGCCTGTGTTGGGGGGGGGGGAGGAGATTTTTCGTTGGACGCTGCTATTTCAAGAATATGAATTTGAAATCATCATGAAGCTGGGGAAACTAAATGTTGGGCCAGACCACTTATCCCGAATCGAGATGGTGAAGAACTGACCAACCTAGAAGAAGGACTACTTGATGCATAGCTATTTGATATTAAGGTGGTTGATGCACACTTCACCGACATCATTCACTTCTTAACTACGAGGATGGCGCTTGTAGAGTATTCGGTACAACAAAAAAAAGAGCGGGTGACTCGCGCAACAGAATTCACCATCATAGCAGGCCAATTGTATAAGCTAGGAGTTGATGAGGTCCTATGGCGATATGTTCTGGAGTAAGAAAGGTAGGCTATCTTAGTAGAAGCTCACAGTGGCGTGGTAGGAGGTCACTATGCAGGGAAAGCGACGGTGCAGAAGATCTTGAGAGCTGGGCTATGGTGGCCCACATTGCATAGTGACTCTCATGACTACTGTAAAGCCTGCGACACATGCCAAAGGTAAGGAAGACCATCGCATAGAGACAAAATTCCCTTACAGCCGTAGATGGCCCTGTAAGCGTTTGACAAATGGTCCATAGACTTCGTTGGGTCCATCAACCTGCCAAGGAAGAAGACAGGTGTCTGCTACATCATCACTGCAACTGATTATGTAACCCGATGGGATGAAGTGCAAGCTGTGAAGGATTGTAGTGCGGAAATCACTACACACTTTATTTTTGAAGATATTATAACTAGGTTTGGCTGTTTGAAGATCTTGATGAGAGATAGAGGTATGCATTTTGTTAATGAAACAATACAGGATTTTACTAAATAATTTCAGATCCACCATGCAAAAAGTACCCCATATCACCCGGAGGAAAATGGCACCATGGAAGCTTTTAATAACATTCTAGAACAGGCGCTGACCAAGATCTGAATTGTTGATCAAAGTGATTGGGACGTGCGTATCCCTTCAATCCTTTGGGCCTATTGGACCACCTGCAAGAAATTGATGGGGAAAACACCATTTCGGATGGTTTATGGAAAGGAATCCATTATTCCCATGGAGTATATTATTCCTAGCCTGCGCATCGTAACCTTTACAAACATGGAAGAGCCTGACATCATGGAGGAATGTTTAGCATAGCTCGTTGCCTTAGAGGAAGATCGATTTATTTATAACTTCCATCTGCAAGTTCAGAAGGCTCGGTAAAAAGCATGACATGATCGACATATTCGAAAAAAGATCTTTTCGAAGGGAGAATTGGTCCTGCTATATGATAGCTAGTTTGTGAAGCATCCGGGAATTTTCGTCAACATTGGTTAGGTCCCTATATGGTAAAGGAAATCACTAATGGAGGAGATATCTTGTTAGCCACACTGCATGGTGAAACTGTTCTAGGGTATTTTAACAGCAATCGACTCAAGCCGTACCGGACCAAATGACTATATGGCCGGCGTAGCTATATTGGGTGGCATACGTGTAGGTCGGAAGAAAATCCTAGGGAAGCCTGTTATATGCGCAGGGGTCATTTGTAGGTCTGGAAGCCCGGGGAGGTGCGCTGGGAGCATCGGTGTCGCTCGTAGGTCTAGAAGCCTTGGGAGGTGCACTGGGAGTGCAGGGGTCGATCATAGCTATAGAAGCCTAGGGAGGTGCGCTGGGCACGCAGGGGTAATACACAACTCTGAAAACTAGCAGTTGGAACAATAAAACTGGGTAAAAAGCAAATTTTACTATTGGAAGGAGCGGGTAGTCGGCAATTAATGAGGCGATTTCCGAAGATTTTTTACCGTTTACTTGATGGTAAGTTTTTGATAAGCCTCATCCAACCGTTGGTTGATCTCCAAAGCTATAAAAGCAGAAGGGTAGATCAGAAGTGGATTCCGTGCATCTTGAACAATTTGTGCTTTACAAAATTCTGTGACTATTATGCATTGTTAATGTCTGGGTGGCTACCCATTCTGATAGTAGCAACCCCAAATTTCTTTTCCGAGTGATAATTACTGCAACTAATCCAACTAAATCATTGCAGATCATGGCCTCCACCAATGAATTATTGGAGGTCACAGTTGAAGTAGAAGAGGTTGTGTCTACACCAAAAAAGGGAAAGCAGGTTGAAAAGAATAAGGGTAAGGGGAAAGCAACGGAGCAAGGGCAGGGGAGGACTACGAAATGGGTTGGAGGAAAGCCACGCACCTCCCCTCAGAATGTGAATTCCCCTAAAATGGTGCCCCAAGCACGTTTGCCTAACCCATCAAAGTGGCATTTGTCTACTCAGGATGAAGCTCGGATTTCGGAACCAATAAATTGGCTACCACCATATGTTTAGCCTCGCAGGTCCTCGGTGTGCATGCTTAAGAATCTCAATGGTATGCACACATACTTGCAAATGCCATTGATCCCAGGCGAGGTCCCCATAACTGAAGAATCCTTTGGCAAACTCCATTTGTTAAATTTCAATGACCATGCTCTGGCCAACCTGGAGGCCTTCCCAGAGTTGGCACCTAAACTATATCTTGAAAGGGTGTTGGAGGATGATGTGCTGAAGGTATTCCCCATGTCATGGGAGAGCGGATTAGTTGGTTCCTGGTTATTAAACCTGCTGTGGATGCCTCACTTTGGCCACTGCAATATCATCAACCGACTTCTGCGACAAATGCTAGCTCTGGCCCATGATGAAAACTTGTGGATCTAGGACCACATTCCCATTGATGCCGCACTCATTCACTGAATTACTGGTCTTCCCATGAAGATGCTAGATCCCATGGAGCGCGTTGGTAAGGAATATGAGAAATAGATCGCCGATAAGGTGCGCGAAGACTACCATGTTTAAAGGAATACTATGGGGTTCATGATCAACACTATTAGTGACCCTGGTGCACACATGGGAACCTTGTTGCTAGCATGCAAAATGATGCACAAATGCCAGGTTTCCACTTTCCCTATGTATGTAATTCAACTGGATGGCCGCTGCGAAAAAGGGGTCTGCTTCAACTAGTCCGAATTCCTGTGAAATGAATTTCTGGAGAACGTGTGTGAGGCCCAAGATCATGGAAGGGAATTCTGCTACTCCTGCTTGTTACTTCTCATTGCGTTAGTCACTTGGGAAGCATCGGAAGACTCGGTCCTCCTTGAGCTCAAGCTAGATATGTGCGAAGGGGGGCAGTATGCGATTATGTGGGATTCGAAGGATGAGCAACGCATTGAGGATAATAAGACTTCTGGGTCTTATTTCAGAGTGGGCTCGCAGCATCAATCCACTCCCAGCCACGCTTATCACTAGTGATCTATGACAAGTACAAGGGAATCGCAGCATTTCAGGTCACAATACAAAATGTGCAGATCCAGGGTCATAAGGATCTGGCGTGGGTATCACTGCCATACATGGTTGCTGACGAAGAAATCGACTGACTCATTGCCACTTGGCCACCACACTAGATGTTGGGATTCAAATCCGATACAACTGACACTGCAGGTATAAGCACTAAGAATACCACCCCGCATGACACCACCAAAGAAACAATAGGACATGGCAAGGACGCTGAGAAGGGTATGGAGTCGGAATCATAGTAGGATTCATAGCAAGATCTAGACACAGAGGGTTGGGATGCACAGGGTACTGACTCCCCATGAGGTACGAGGCGAACTGTTGAACCTCTTAAAGGAAAACGAAAGAAATCACGTGCTACAAGGCTGGGTCAAGAGAATGAAGTGAATCTGACAAAGGAATACCTGGAGTAGATAGCGGACATAGTCACCCTCGCCTCAAAAGATAAATGGCTGGCTTTGGAAGAGAAGCAGAAGGCCACGGTCGCTACACTTTAGTTTGAGCTTTGAGCTCTGCAAGTCAAAACTGACACTCTACAAACAAGCATGATTCAGACAAGGTTGCCCCCAGTAACCAACAGTGAATTGATCATCACAACTAAGATACGCCTCTTCCCCTTGCCAAGCGCAACATTCATCTTGAGCCTGCCTGCCTTAGGTGCACAAGTATAGGCCTGCATAGAGGTACAGTTGGACTTGGCCTGGCTCCTGCATGAACCACTGTAGGTACTCCATGTATCCCTTTTTGAGGAGATTCAACACAGAGACCGACAGGTACACCAGTAGCTCAGCACATCCGAGCAAACGACCGTGGAGAAAACTGCCGAGGTGTCCCAGGCATAGGCTGCCTACACCCTTGCCGCCATGTAGTAGAATGAGTTGGAACATCTCATCAGTAGGCTCTATGCATATGTGAACAAGGATATACTGGCTTCTGGTACCCCCCAGGCCAATATCGAAGGACTTGTTGAAGCCCTAAAGGCATCGAGGAATGAGATTCAGACTATAAAAACAGATATGGACCAGCAGATTGTTGCCTTGCAGGTCAAATTGCAGCCAGACACTCCACCTGAGGTAAGATCCTAGCGAGTCGCACTGGTCACAGAGGCCACGAATGCCATTACAACTCAAATTGCTCAGGGTGCAGAATTTTTGGAGATAATAATGCAACTATGGTCTAAGGTGCAGCGGGATCCTCTCCTGCATGAAATAACCCAAGAGATGCGCCAAAAGGAAGAAGAGTTTGAGAAGATGGAAGTTAAAATTCTCACACTGGTCCCCACTCAGCGCCTGACATGACTGCATACCAATCACACACTTAGATATGATCTCGAAGAGCTCAGCCACAAAAATAAGGTTCTCAGTGACCACCTCAAGCCATGGGCTGATGAAGCCCTCAAGCTCTCTCAGGAAGTGGATGTCGCAGTTAAGCAATTGAACCAAACCTTGGAAAGCATCACTGCTGCTACAGAAGGCCCAAATTCGCAGAATTTGGTGGATAGTGCTCAGAATGCTGCTGCACAGAGCGAAGGAGTGCTGCCCCCTCTGGTTGATACGATCAAGCAGCTTTAGGCAAAGATGCAAACCCCATGGGCGTTGTGACTCGGGACGAGTCACAAGATTATGTTGGGG
The DNA here is from genome assembly GCA_034641835.2 of Pinus albicaulis. Classification (NCBI taxonomy): domain Eukaryota; kingdom Viridiplantae; phylum Streptophyta; class Pinopsida; order Pinales; family Pinaceae; genus Pinus; species Pinus albicaulis. The sequence goes on along the minus strand of CM076584.1, from coordinate 820,394,269 downwards.
GCCTATTGGAACAGGGTTTCCTAACCTGCGTTTTTGAAATATTTTTTTAATAGCTAGTCTTGTGTAGGGGTTTTGGGGTGGGCCAAAGCCCCTAATGTTTTGTAACGGGTTAAAGGGTAGCTCTAGGGTCCACAAACCATGGTTTACGGACCATTGGATAGAAAGGGCTACGATGTTATAAATAGATAGATAGTTGGGTCTAGTAAGTAAATGAGACACAAGATTGATGCTTGGTGTGAATTGTTAAGATATGTTGGGGTTGTTTTTGGTAAGGACTCTTGTTGTCTGTGTGTGCGGAGATCCTCAGTCCTGCTGTGTACGCGGGCTGTGTTTTGGGTTGTAAGTGGGTCTTTGGATACTTATAAATGCGGAATATATTTAAAGTATATTTATGCTATCTGTATTGATCGTGGTAATCACTCAAGTGCATCTGTGTTATTTAATTAAGCTGCGAATGTACCTATGATCTAAGAAATAACTACGATTATAATGTTCTCTGATGGTATTTGTTGATGCGCACGTGGATGCAAATGTATTGATTAGATATGTTAGTGTTAGTGGATTTTTCATGGTTATGTACTAATAAGAGCTTTCGAATAGAATCATTATGTGCGAACTTGATAAGTTGCAACACATATTTGCCTTAAATTACCTACTCTCTCCCAGGGTGCAGAAACCTAGTTCCAACACCCTCCCATACTACTTCAGGTGAGACCTTGGCTTGTGAAATTAGGTCATTGCTGAAAAGGCCAGTAGTATAGGGGTTTGTTGGCAAGCCTCAACCTCCAAACCTGGGTCAGGACCCTTCAAGCCAACATCAATTGATGTTTTTCTTTTAAACAAATTCCAAAAATTTCAGTAAGTTTTTGAGTCATTTTTTCAGTTTGTCAAAGTTGTTTTAGCTTCCAGTTTTGACTCCATTGCCCAAGGGATAAGGCTACCTTATATATGGTGTTCTTGACACCTCCTAAAGGAGATGCCATCCCTAGCTGGAGCCACTGTTAGTGTTCAATATCCAATGATCAATATGTACTCTTTCAAATTTTAATAGTAGTGGTCATAGGTCAAAATTTTACTTTTCCAAGTTAGTTTTCAAATAAAATTTTGATCGTTGGATATGTCTAGGTATTTAAATGCTACTCCCTTCAGTTTATTCATGTTTACTATGATTTCATGATTCATGTTCTTCATTTTCATCTAGAGTCTCAGGTCAAGTTGCCATGTTTTCACCTAGATTAGTGTCTAGGTATCTTTCATTTAGCCACCCTAAGAAGTCCAAGATATGTCATGAAGAAGGTGAAAGAATGGTCATTCATTTCCATCATAAAAAATTATCTATAAAAGGGAGTTAGATTAGGTAGGTGAATAAAAAAGAGACAATTTTTCTTCTTTCAAAAGCTTGTTTCATTGTCAAATTATTCAAAAAGAAAAGTGTTCTTCAAAAATTCATGTTTTCACTAAATGACAAAAAGGTGTTTTTAGTGATGTTATAAATAGGAAAAAGTGATTTATTTCACTCATTTTATCTTCCCTTGCTCGATAAAATACATATCTCACTTTCATAATACCTTAGCATTGCCCAAGGTGAAAGAAAACTAGAAAAAAATGCAAAAAACTCCAATCTACTACACTTTTAGAGGCTTTGTGACATTTCTGAAGGAGTTGTGTGACATTTTTGGGGCATTGCAATGCTTTTGGGTATTGGCACTATGCTTTTGAGCAAGCACTATCCTTTTTCATATCAACCTCCATCAGATTCTCAAGTTTCAAAACCACAGTGAAAACCTCCTTTGGCCTCCAAAACCAGTAAGTTGAAATTCAAAATCCTTCTTCAAGTCAATTCATGACTGTATGAGTGTTTTTCATCCTTAGAGTTTTTCTCTCCTATGCTCTAGGGTTTCTCCTTTCTTAATTGGTTTAGGCAATTGGAGACCCTTTTTCCTACCATCAAAACTTTCATTTATCCTTTAAAAACCATACCATAACACCCCTTATCACTCACGATCCCCTTTACCCTTCTTTATTCAAAACCTTTAGTCCCCACTACACTTCCACAAAAAAAATGGAAAATATTAGTGTTTTCCTATTTTGATCCACTTCCCCATACCCATTTCAAGTAATTCCAACTATATCCTCAAGCTAACACATTACCCTACTACCTCAATTTTTTGGGAAATTTTCCTCAACCTCCTTATACCTCATCAAAACCCCTAAACCTGCCCTATCCATATCGCTTGTTTTCACAAATTCACCATCTCTACCGACTCATTTCATCCAGGAGGGTTTGATTGTGTTAAAAACTACTACGGAGACTGAAAAAAAATCTCAGAAGGGAGGTCACCACTATAGATGTGAGCCATCCAAATTACAATAAATTAATGCCTCCCCATATGCCAAAATATGTTTTGAAAACATTGGATGTATTAGATTTTGTGAGAAGCTCATGGAGGTAGGATGTCATGCCCCATTGACTACCCTTTTTTCCACCAAATTTAGCAGAGACAAGGCCACCATTACAGGCATTGAATTCAATCTATCAATGGAGCCCATCACTTCAGCAACAGGGATTCCAAATGAAGGAGAATTATGGTTCAAGGGCATGGAATTGGACCTTGAAAAATACCCAATGTTCCTAAAACCTCATTTCAGAGATGAACATGAACATTTTTTCCCTTTCAGGCATCTACTTGATAAGTATGCCCCACTAATGAAGCTCATCATGAATTATTTTACATGTGAGGGAATATTTTCAAGATTGTATCAATACCATGTTAGGTTGCTAATGCACTTTACAACTACCAAATCTATTAATTTGTCAAATTATCTATTATGGAGTTTGGTCAAGACGACAAAAAAAATACAAAGAAAAGGTAGAAATCCTCATCCCAGTCAATTGCACAATGGTTTGGTAAATATGATTTCTATACACCAAATCTCAGTAAAAAAAATGACCTGGAAGTTTTCATGGATAAAGTAGCATCAAATACTACTACTAGTCCACCTATTGTTCAGATCACATCACCAATACAACCAAAGGAGGCTGGCTCTTCTAGCAGGTAGGCTTAGATTTAAAAAGCACCTAGGTTTGAGATCACTCAAACTTATGAGAAAGGAAAGAGAATTTTTTTTTCTCCTAAAACCATAAGAGGTATATTGGCACCTGAAATTACACATGAGTAAAGACAAACAATGGATAAACCACCTAGCCATGATGGTGAGCACTATTGTAGCACATGACTTATCCTTCACCCTAGAAGTCGAAGTTTCAGAGTAGGTGAAGGATAAGTCATTTGAGGAAATAATTATGGATAAGGATGAGGAAATAGTCGAGTTGAGGGAGGTTTTCTCAATTTCAAACTCTCATATTACTTTCCTACAACAAGAAAATCTTTAGTTAAAGGTGAAAATGCTCCTCGAAGACAAGCCAACGGTACATGTTGATGCAGATAAAGGAAAGGGAAAACTGATAATAGATGATGATCAGCTGGAGGACATAGAATTCTTAACAAAAAGAAGAAGACCAAGAACAATAGGCCTAAAAAAGTCACTCCAGAGAGAAAGAGAATCAACTCCTAAATCAGGTTGGCAAACTTTTGATGAGATAATTCTTGATGAAATCAATCAAGATAGAGAGTATTGGCTTGATAGGGTCAATGGGCACCTTGAGTAGCCGATAAATAAAGCTAAAAGGAACAATAATCTCCAGAGACATATGGCCAATCACTATTGCACGAGGAACAAAATTTCCCAAATCAGGTTCAAACAAGTGGAGAAGCTTAAAGAAGCTCAAATGAAGCTCAAGGAGAAAGAAGAATTAGACCTCATTTCTGAGGCATCCATGGATGATTAGCCCATTCTATACAGGTTTTATAGAACAAATTTTGGCCAATTTTGAGCACTTTTTGTAATTTTGATGATTTTTGCAGAAATTTGGAAATTTTGCCTCGTCAGAAGTGTCGCACTGAGGCGCGATTGTTTTTCTCATGGCTTCCAAATAAAGTTTTGATTAAATTTTTGGGTGCATATTAACTAGTAAATGACATATCTGGACTTGAGTTCCCATGAAAAGCTCTGGTTTTGAATAAAAAACAAAAAACTGCCTCATTTCTATGCTTCTGCCAGTGTTTTGGACCATGCGCGGTTCTTCTAGAGTGAGGTTGGGAAAAACCACTTTTGGAGGCCTTCCTGTAGGTGTTTATAAAAATTTAGTGTGCCCTGGAAACTAGACTCATAGGGCTACTTAAAAAAACTTTAAGGTTTGTATTTGGATGCACCTAAGTGGGTTAAAATCAGCCCTGAATTGGAGAGATGCTTCTATAAAACTAGCATGACGTTTCCGCTATTGGTGCGACGTTTCTGCACAAGATTCCTCTTAGACAACTATCATGCTAAGAAAACTATAGAAATTCAATGATATTTGTACCATGAGGTAGAATTTGATGTGTTTGAGTTTTTTTTCCCTCTATGATGAGGAAAAATGTAATTTAATGGAGGAGACACACACGCCTAGTCCTTAGGTAAATTTTAGGGATAAGTTTCTAACTTCCCTAGTTTCTAGGAAGTGACTCATCTGATGTGATTATGATGCATTTTGGATAGGATTTTGACCCTATGAGGTGTAATGAAGTCTAATTTCTATAAGTATTCCACCTCAAGTGTTTTTAGAGGTTGGATAGTTGTTATTTGTAGTGGAGCTATTGTACAAGTGTTTGCTAATGAAATCAAGGACAATGTTGCAGACATAGTGTTGAGACTCGTGTGGTATGAATTTGTGCATTTTTTTCTCTTTAAACTCATGATTTTGAATGTTATGTTACTCATGTTCAACATATATGCTTATTTATTCTAATTCTTATCAGTTTATTGACAGAAATCATGTTTTCCATGCTCTATTTTCTATAAGATTTTCATGAAACTGTCTTTGCTCTTTTGATGAATGAATTTAGTTTATTTCTCATTTTGAATTCCTCTCAGTTCACTCTATACACAATGAAAATTTAATCATGCTTCTTACCTACATGGCCTCACCCTTACCTCTGCAAATATTGGTACCTTTTTTTTGGATAAAGCATGATATCAGTTTTGAAGTTGCAGATTGTCTGTTGCGGAGAAAACGAGTCATGGAAATCCGTTGCGGGGTGCAAAGAGCTGTTGAGGGTTGCGGATGGCTGTTGGGAAGACGACGGAGAGCAGATAGGAAATGACACAAGTGGAAAGAACAGTTAATGGGAAACATAAATAAATAATCAAAGAAGCAGAGCGAAGCATGGAACAAAATGAGGAATGGTGAAGCACAGCAAGGTAGCCAAGTGAAAAAAGAAGTAAAGACTGCCAGTGCTGAGAGAAGATGGTAGATAAAGAAGGAAGAGAAGGAAGGAGTCAGTTACTTATACTGGGTTTTTGGTTGTGAATAGATATTTGCAGAGACTCTGATACTAAATGTAATAATGCGTAATGGAAGATTAATATAATACAAATATGCTTTTTGTCGTCATGATTTGTGTACTGAATGAATGTCTAATAGTGTATGGTGTTTTATGGAATTGCTTGACTTTTTTTTTTGTATCTCTATTTAAGGTATTCGATATGGTAGATCCCTTCATCGAATTTTATGTAATAAGAGTTGTTTCATGCATAATAATAGTGTATTGATGTTAGATAATAGAGGGATAGCTTCACTGTGATGTTGTGGTTCTGGTTCTCCTATCTCAGTAAGGTCACGAAATGCCTCGAGTGAGACTCCTTGCTCTCCTTTGAACAAGGTGAAAATGCCGAAATTGTCCAGGACTATGGTGGGATATTGTTGGCCTCTAATATCGAACCTGGGTCTTGCCCATAAGTCATTCTTTCACCAACAAATGGTTCCATTTTGGGACTTGAAACTATATCGGAGAAATAGATCATGGTGTCAAGGATCTATGAGAGGGAAATACAAACTTGGTGGGATAATCATGTAGATCAGTTCATATCGCAACAATTGAGCTCTAACATCAGAAGGAAAGGAATATCAAATATTAGATCATGTTTTCTTAATTAATGAGCGACTTGTATGAGATGTTTTGGGGAACGTTTCCTGAGGAGCTCTCAGAATTGGTTGCGAAGGCTCCAGGTCAAAGAAAACTATAGAGCATTGTGTCGATCCCAATGTAGTTGGATGCATGAAGATCTGACAACATTACACAGGCTGGACATTGATCTAATGCGAGCAATAAATTTTTGGATTTAGTCCATAGTAGAAGGGTATATTGTGGAATTTGTGACTAAATGTCATCAATATTTCACTAAAGCATAAGATATCTTCAAGTTTGGGTTGCGAGGGAAGTTAATGAAGGAAATTCCTTTGTGTATTAAATATCTAATGGTGGAAAAAGGACTAATGTCTTTCCCAAGTCCCGCTATGGAAGCCTAAACACCTAGTATTGGGGGAAGGACTTTATGGAGAAATTTTACAGAAGGGGAAAAGTGTTGACCGGATAAATCAATCTTACGGACAAGATCGATATCCCTAGTACCAAAAGGTAATCTAGCAACAAATAGCCAAATATACCTATCTTTCTCTAGACATATGCGATTTACAAAAGAATACTATAAAGGTGTTAAGGTCTTACCGTAGATCCAATTCTTGTTCGAAATAGTTGTCCCTCGGTCACTTGAAGGAGTTATCTTTAAAGACCTACAGTCACACACAAGCAAAAATTAAATAGCACCTGTATAGTAAATATTATAAATCATGCCTATCATGGTGATAAAGAAATCCATGAAATAAATAGTTAATTAACAGCTTATTGAGAAAAATGAATTCATTTGTATTAACTTTGAATAAAGAAAACCTTACAACCTTAACCTTGATGTTGAACAGGCATTTCTGGGTTCTGAAGTAGGAATCTCCTCTACTCTGACAAGCCTTGCACTCTTCCAACTGAGACAGATATAGGTATGTGATCTCTCCTCACAAAAATATCAGTTAAATGAGTCTGAATCCCAACATCAATTTTCCTCAAATAATTCTAAAGCTTCAACTTCCCTTGAGGCTACCCAATGCCTCTTTTTATAGTGCAAAAGAGGAGGTTTCAGTTCCAAATATGAAGGGATAGAATCCTCCTTCAAAGGGATAATATCCTCACATCAAGGGGTTAGCTCCTTAAGGCAAGGGATACATGAACCTCAAAAGAGCGGTTCTGCCACCGCAAGATTCCTTCCAGAGGCTTCTAGAATTTATTGAAAGTGAGATTTTTGTGTTTACTTGTGCCTTTTTAATATTTTACAGGGTTTCGCACCCTTAACACAAAAAAATTTCATTCTGGTACATAGGAGTCATGAACATTAGGTGTGAGACCACAGGCAAGACAAAGAGAAAGTGTGATACCAGAGTTAAAGAGATTTTTGAGAAATTTTCTCTTATTTTTAAGGCTTGACATGAGGAACTGATGTATTAGACTTGAAAAGGAGGAAGTATGAGTGATAATGAGCTCATACAGATAGCAGAATGTCAATATGACAATTTTCAGTGCAACAGATTGCCCCCTAAAGTGAAAAGTCTGGAATAGATGAAGATGAAGTCTGTCATAAATGAAGAGTGCAGTACTTTATCATTTCAAGCATCATCCTATGGGAACCCCAGTTGGAACCCATAAAAAAATTCAATGCAAAATATATATATGTAAACATATCATCGTTGAGGTAGGCATTCCCATACTCAGATCAAAACTAACTAGAAAACTGATTTAAACTATTCTGATATAGGAATGATTTTCAATACATCAACAATATAGACATGTGTAGACACAGTATGGATGCAACCATATGTTTATGAATATTCCACTGTATAAATGATAACAAAATTCCTCGTAGTCTGGATGGTAGAAACTAGATCCAGGGTCTTGATTTCTGTTTCTCGAACCAGTACGATTATATCCATGTGAATAAATGTGTCAAAGTCGAACATGGTAGAAACCACTTGATTACCAGTCAATAATGTAGACTGTTAACAAGTGTGAGAGTAACCACCAGTAATGTCAATGGCCCTCAAAGTACTCAGTACAATCCATGAAATGTGAATGAATGAGCTGAATTTGAACACATCACGGAAACATTTGATTGAAGGTCAATGATGCAACCTATCGTTGAAGGCGAGAAACCTGCCATTGAGGCATATAGATTTCAAGGTACTGACGATTTCTAGAAAAAAATCCTAGATAATGAGCTGTCGTCGATCGAAAGTGATCCATCGTAGGCAAGCCCACAAAACGAAATCATAGATCAAATTTTGAAGAAATATATTGGCAAGGACTGACTTAGGGATAGTCAAAATGGATGACAGTTATTTTGTAGATGAATGGTTTGTTTGAATTGTCCTCTTGAACACATAACGACACTACAGAAGGTTTGGTGACAATTGACCCAAAGCTAATACCTAGAAACTGGTTGAAGACTTTCAAAATGGTTTGATTAATTGTTAGGCAAAGGATTTCCCAATCCAGGTGAACAAAAGTGTCGTGTTCAAGAGTGGTTAATGGATTTTCGAATAATTAAAATACAATAAACAGGTTAATTTTTCTCTCTTTTCCCCCACCATTTCTGGCAAGTACCTATTTATTTTTGACAAGGTTGAGGAGGATAACATTTGCTTGTTTATAAGCTCATCCTTCTCATGAGTCCAACTTAGTTTAAGATTTGAACCCTAAGAAGGAGTGGTTCGTTCCTGTTTAAAATTGAACAGGTCCTTTACTGTTAAATTTTAACGAATCCAGTATAGGAGAAACTCGGTGTTTTTTCAATTTTAGAGAGCCAAAAGAAAAAATTTAAGAAGACTCTATGGGTGTACTTTTTCGTAAATTTAGTCTCTCGAGCCTGAAAAAGGATAAAATAATGTGGGAGAGAAATCTATTGACCGTAATTAGTCAACGTATACCTTTTTCGTAAATAGTCCATTTCAGTCTGTAAAAGGGGTAAACTTATACTGAAAGGACGATCATTCAATTATTTTAACGAGTTCGAATAATCAAGTGCTCGGCAATCTTTTCAATTTTTGAGAGTCTGAAAAGAGCTTTAAAAGAGGACTCCAGGTTTTCCCTTTTTTTTTTAAAGTTTTGAAAGAGTCAGAAAAAGTGATAAAAGTATGCTCTTTGTTGAAAAACGATCAATTTTCCCGAAAAATCCAATTTTCTGCACAAAAACGCGAAACATTACACATACCTGTTTAAGAAAAATAAAAATGCTTTCAAAAATTACCTTTTTAAAGTGAAAAATAAAAAATAAAAAATTCATTTATTCAAAAAAACTTATAAAAAGGGATTTTCTAACTTCATTTTTACCATTTGAGTTCAGAGTGAAAAGTGAGAGCTTTTGGGTAACAAAGTTCCTGTGAAGATTTTGGAAAATCCGTCCAGCGAAATCGAGAACCGTCAGCTCTAGGTAATCCACGTCTTCCTTATCTTGCATTTCATCTATTTACATTTCATTTTTAGGCTTTAGATTTCATTTTAAAGGAAAAATAGGTTGAAAAAATCGCCCGCAGGGGTCCGTAGGTGCAACACGGGGGCCCTGCGGACCCCGAGTTTTTTCTACATAGAAAAAAGTCTTGGGTCCGAACTTGTTTCATAGTGCCCGTGCGTACCTATGCATTGTTTATGAAAATAGGGTGTGGACCCCGTGCAATGAAATTTCAAACTCATTTTTCTCAATTTCCGCCCAAAATTTTTCAGAAAATCTTGTTCTAATATGTCTTTTTATGCATTGTAGGACATTCAAGATGCTTTTTTGGAGAGAACGCGAGCATGAAGACATAGATGAAGCTGCAATGAATCATTTTCATACAATGCAGGCATTGAGAGCATGTGGTTTGTATAAATTCTGGGCCATTCAGGGCATGAGGGCACAGGTAGACCTCCTGACGTGGTTGGTGAATAGATGGAATGTACAAGAATAGTGTTTTGTTATTGGTAGCCACCGGCTCGAAATTGAGCTAGAGGATATATAATTTTTGACTAGTTTGTCCAAGAGGGGTGAACAAATTTCTCTGTTTGGGACTAGGCCAGGTGGCCAGTCTGTCGCTAGTCTTCGACTAGAGTTCTGTGATGATCGGGCAGAACCCCAGGAAAAATGGATTGACATAAAAAATATCATCCATCCCAAGCTTAAATTTATTGCATTTAATGTCACCAGACTGTGCGGGAGCGCAACATTGCATGTGGCTACTGGTTCCCAGATGCGTATTGCTGTAGACTGTTTTCGAGGCACCACTTTCAACTAGCGTGAAGCTATGTTGGCCAATGTGAAAGGCCAACTAACCAGAGCAAAGAATGGAAAGCTAAACAAATTTCGATATGGATCCATTGTAGTCACCTTCGCTCTAGAGAGGATCCCCATGTTAGCTCCGCAGAACATTCTTGTTGATGATGGTCGACCTCGAGAACCTAGGATGGTTCGTTGGGTTGCTTTGATGGCCCGTCATGTTGAGGGCATCGAGGTTGTTCGTCTTCCTTCTTCATATTTTCGTTGGCTAGAACGCTGCCTTTTTTTTATAGAGGACTTTCCATACACCGAGATAGATTTCTGTGACGACAGAGAGATGGCTTTCCCAGTAGGGGAACAATGGAATGAATCAGGTAAAAATCATTTTCAACAATTTCTAAGTTCTATTTTTTTTTTTTGTATTTTAATCGTCCCAAAACTAATAATCAAAAGTTTTAAATGCAGATGTGGGTCCATGGTGACTAGCCAATCTCCAGCCTTATGAGGGGAGGCATCCAGCTGCCGCAGCACCAGCCCCAGAGGGCCAATCAACAGAGATCCTGTCTGATTTAGAGCATCACCTAGAGAACCTGACTCTAGACATTATAGAGACCGAAATAGATGATATTATGCTTAGATTATAGAGATATGTGATTGGTGTCCTAGGACCTTTTAGGAGGTTCCTGTGTAGGGTGGCCCGGGCAGTGGTATCTTATCGTGATCATCATCAGGGATAGGATGATCGTTCTGTAGACTCATATTTTTGACCTTTTGTATCATCATTTTTGCCTATCATAAGGTGTTTTTCAACCTATGATCAAAGACGGTGTATATTTAAAAAAAAAAATTCTATGCTATGATATATCATTATTACTGGCTATCTGTGTACATGTTATCGAATGTTGTTTTAATTTACTACTTTGATTATTGCAAATGTCTATTTATCATACTAGAAGCAACTGCATCTACTAATGTATTTAAATTTCTTGGAATATGCTGATATTCAATGTAATCAAATTCACGTTCCAAGCGACAAACTCTTAAAAATAACTGTAATAACATTGGATTTCTAATGGCATAAACCCTATTAAGATGTAATACAACAAGTTTAGAATCCAACCTAACAATCAAAATCTGAATTCCAAACGATATGGATTCAAATAATAACTCAATCACTGCACTATACTCTGCAATGTTGTTCATTGTTTGACTGAGGCTTACCCCATGCATGGATACTAACTCCTCAGAGGGTGAATAGATAACCCAAGCTGCGGAAGAAATGCTCCATGTACTACGAAAAGCAACATCAGCAAAACCAATGTAGGTTTGAAGAGATGTCAACATCTGCAATATCAAGAGTAAAACTCAGATAAGTAGGAATAGTGAAAAGAACACACTCTAAACTAGGCAGGCTTTTCTAATCTAAGACACACCAACAGTAAAAGATCTAATCTAATTAAAAGTCTCCACACCAAATTTAAGCATAATATCCGTTCAGATAAAGCCCATTTCCGGGTTTATCCAAAGGGACACCGTCGAAATCTATCAGCTCATAGGCCCCCTTTTCCAGCGTTCACGTAACAATGAAAGGAACATGCCACATAGGCACAAATTTTATAGCCCCTAGCTTATCGTTGGCTTGATCGTATACTAAAACTAGGTATCCTTCTGAAAAATTACGAGGTGTAACATTTCTGTCCTATTGAGCCTTTATTCGTTTGACATGAGCTTCGTTTGCTAATGCAGCATTTCATCGGTTCTCATCTAGCTGAGCCAAGTACAAAAAATGCTTCTCCTCTTCAGACATAGCTAGGAGTAATTCTATGGCTAATTTCAATGACATAATTTCACATTCAATAGGCAACACAACTTCCAAACCATAAACTAGTTGAAAGGGAGTGAAACCAGTTGATGTTTTTACTGAGGTCCCATATGCCCAAAGTGCTGAAAATAAAACGGAATGCCAATTCAACTTATGAATACCAATGATTCGTTTAATCATAGTGAATAAAAATTTATTGATAGCTTCAACCAGACCATTAGCCTACGGGTAATATGGAGTAGAACTATAGTGGCGCAGGCCAAGTTGATCTGTCAGTTCATTCATCATGATATTTCGAAAATGACTTCCATGATCTGTAACAATGGCTTGAGGAACACTGAATCTAGCAATTATATGATTGAACATGAAATTTGCAACATTCTTGCCATCTGCCGAAAATGTAGGCATCGCCTCGGCCCACTTAATAAAATAATCTACCGCTAGTATAATATACACATGCCTCCCCGGCCGAGTGAGGGTTACATGTAATAAATTCAATACCCCACTTTGCGAAAAGACCGACATCAATTATAGGGTGAAGAGGAGCGGGTGGTGCATGCATTTTACGATCAAAGACCTGACAATTGTGGCATTTCCGGGGTGCATGGATATAATCTTTGAATAATGATGGCCAGAAATAACCAGCTTGCAATATCTTTTGGTCTATGGCATACCCAGAAATATGACCATTGTTAGCCCCCTATAAATTCCTTGAAAAGCAAGCAAGGGGATAATTTGTTTTATGAGCCTTCAAGGAATGCATTTCTCTTGAAAACACATCATCCTTGAAGCCTTTACATGTTCCCTTCCCTTTGATTGTTTCCCTCTGCTGTTCTTGAGTCAATAAGCCTCACTGATGATTAAAAATTATGCTCCAAAATGCCTTTATTTTCCCCTTGTACCTCTGCAGAACTCTCCCTTTTACCCTTTTTTACCCTTTTCCAAAGTCCCCCTTTACCCTCTAAATCCCGCCCCCAAAATCCCCTTTAAATCCTACATCCACCCCTAGTTTGGCTTAATTCCCCATTTTTTCCCTTATCATTATCCTTCATTGGCCTTGAAATGCACTTAAAATAGGAAAAAAACCCACTTTCCACCTTCTTCTAAGGCCCAGCCCCTTTTCCGCCAGCCCCTTAACCACTTCCCCATGTAACCGGCACCCAGAACCAAGCGCTAAAGGCCCCGGGCACTTATCGCAATCATAAGTTTGCGATGGGAGTTTTCCTTCGTTTCTTGAAAAGTTCTAATGCGATTGGATTTTGTTATGAAGACCCGCGATGTGATCTACACCATTGATCTGCTATTCTGATCCGACGGTCGAGCACCAATCGCACTCCCCGCCCCATCGCAATCGAAAAGGTCTTGCTGTATCCCTCGATTGCGATCCCCCCGATCCATCCACTCCTTCGATTACGTGTGGGTCGTCGATCTATTTCCGGATCGGACGGCTGGCGCTCAATCGCATTCCCGCTCCAATCGCAATCAGAAATTTTGTAATGTGTCACCCCCGTACCCCCCGATTGCAATCTTCCGATCTAAATCTCCACCATCGATTCCCCCTGTGGATCCAATGGCCAGTGCTCAATCGCCCCAATCACAATCGCAAAGTTTAAACGGTGCCACCCTTCGCCCCTTTCGATTGCGATTCCCCGATTCAATCGTGACCGTCCGTTCAAACGAGATCGACGACCCATATTGCATCGCATCCTCCTCCGTGTTTCTTCCATCGGACCTTCCCAAACAGTTCATCATTTGATCTCCACTGTTCATTGATCTCCTCTTGAGATCCAACGGTCTAAGTTGAATCGCCCTCCGCCCATGCCGAGTCCCACCACTCACGATCATATTCATCGCACTTTCATTCATTTCTTTGCATGTTCGCCTAAGTCCTAACTTTCACGATTTACATTAAATTTAATGTTCCACAACAATTCTATGCATTCCACCCATCTTTCATAAGCTGTTCCATTGTGTAATCTCCGCCGTCGATCTTCGCCACTAGACCACGATCAAACGGTCCACGTGCCTTTCTCCACCAAAACCCTATTAGTCGCGGTTTACGCCATATCACTGCATTTTTCACCATTGGTTCATTTAAAACTACCGCTTTACCACCGCCGCAATATCATTCTCCCCATCCTCCATAGCCATCCTCCCCTATGCATGGATTTCATAACAGAGTTTCATGTTTTGTAGGATATAAGCAGCGGAAAACCGCCATGATTCAGAATCTCTGCACAATTATAGAGAAAAAAGGGAAGGACCATGTTCAAGAGCCGAACACATGACGGAAGGTCTAAGAAGACGTGTGACAGGGCTCGCATTAAAGGAATAGAGTTTAAACTCTGTAAATTCTTCCCCAGAGCTATTAAAGCATGGATTTTGCAGTCAGAGGCAAGCGTGGAAGCGACAAAGAGTATCAACGGGAAAACAGAGTGTTTAAGGCCTGTTATTGAAGATTTTGAGCCTTAATCTGATGATTTGAAGGCAAGGTACCAGACCAAAGACATCATGGATCAAACAAAAGGCCCAGTGCACAGAAAACAATAATATCAGGGTAGCTACATCAGCAGAACATTCTTACCTGTGAAAGGACAAAGCACCCATATTGTTCCCTCATTTACCGTGTTCCTCAGAAGATTTCCACCTTGACGGAATAGTCCTATTCTACCAGAGCATTTGCTATGCAGCATGGCAGACCTCAATCTTCCTCTTTATTTATTTACCAAAGGTACTACAAAGTACTACAGCCAGAGTGCATCAGAGCCATACTGGAGTAAATGGAAGCCTGAAGAAGATCATTCTTTCACCAAAGATGTGCCAGAGATAAATGCACAAAGTTTAAATAGAATAGGCTCAGACCCTCTTTATTTTCTGAGTTTAATGCTTCATTTAGTGTTTCACCTACCTCCTCTGCTCTCTTCAGCTATAAAGGTCGAGAAGGAACTCATTGTAAAGGTTTTTGTTGATCGATTATCAGAGAATTGCAAGCTGTTTCCTTTGAGACATGTTTCTCTGTGTGAAGTTGTAAGACAGGCTGAGGAAGATGTATTCAGACTGAACTTTCTAGCTGTTGGCAATGTTGTACTTGACTGGTGTTGCTCTTAATATGACAAGCACATTTCTTTGGATCCTGATTTAGAGCAGCTAGTGATGTTTTTCTATCTCTGTATTTATTTCATTTCATTACATTTCTACAGGCTTGCATCAGAAATTTGGCATAAGATTTACCCTTGTTAAGTACCCTATGTTTCTGCTCTCCTTGCCCTTAATTTTTTTGTGCTATATGTGTATCTGAGGATTGACTTCAATTAATTTAACCAGTGTAGGGGATGTTGTTGCCTGCTAGCTGATGTATGGATTATTGAGGTTAGTGTTTCAGATGTTCTTGTTAGGATTTAATTGAATGAATTGGGAACACTAGGAGGCCTAGAACTCTGTCTTATCTCACTAGGATCCTTTTCAATTAATTGAACCTTTCTGAGATCCCTCAAGCTGGAGGCCGAAGCATTGAGAGTTCAAAGTCTGTCTCTGATCTCAGGTTTTCAACTTTGTGTTATAAATATTTAATGTTCTTTTTCTGAAAAGTTAGCCTTTGGATTTTAGATCACAGGTGTTCAATGGCAAGCCCTGTCCCTGGATCTGATCTCTGAAGGTCACCTTGGAGGTTTCCTTGCTTTCAATTTTCTCTCTTACCATTTCATATCACATAATCATCTTTAAGATCCAATGCTTTAGATGACTAGCCCAACTGAAATCCTCCATATTGAAAAGCAAGTAAACCCTTTCCTGAATCCATTGCCCAATGGTCTTGAATGTTCCCTGGAATTATCTCCCCTTTGCCTAAATCCTCTTTTCTCATCCTTGTCTTATATTGAGCCCTTCTTTCCTGATTCCCAACAACCAAATATACAATTAGACTAACAAACTCCGAGCCTTATAACTAGCCTAACACCTTAACTTTGAGCTTCAAAGACATATACCTTTGACAATAATAGAGAGATCCCTCTCTAGACCCAGGAGGGCTAGATCCTAGGGTATGAAAGTGGTTCGATGTTGTCTCATCTTTTGGTATTGCCAACCTTCCCAAAACATGGGAATCCCAACATAATGGCGACTCCACTGGGGAACTTCTGAGTATTTTCCACGATACTACATCATAAGAGCCTCAGAAAACCTAAAGACTCTGGTCAGGTTGGTAGTGAAACACTTCCATTTGCATTCCAACTTCTCTACCATTTGTTGTGTTTCCCCCACACTCTTAGATAGAGTCTGGAAAGGGCTAGGTAGCCTCTAGATCTCACACTCTTTAGAGGTGACATATCTGGTAAAATCCCTCCCAGTCAATCTTTGGTTAGATTTTGCTGTGTTTTAAAGATATCCTTGAAAAGGGACATATAATAAGCACTGTGGTGGACAGTGTACCCTCCATAAGCATCCTAAACCTTCCACCTGGCGACTCCACAGCTCTTTAAAGATCAAAGACTCCACTGGTGATCGGTAGGCCTACTGATTATCTTGGTTTCACATAAGACTCCACTGGAAGACCAGCCTCTAACACAACATCAACCACAATAGAGGTAACAAGTAGGGTTAAGCTGCTTTGTTGGAAAATGGCATTCTGGCTTCAAGAAACATTCACACAAGAGCTTATCCCAACCCAGACCCACCTGAAATAGTTGACAACCTTGAGAGCATCCTCAAGAGATCTCCTGCACCTATAAGACCAACTATTTCTAGCCACATCCATAGAGATAACTCTACACCAGAAGATTTTACAGCTCTATCAGTATCACCTTTCGACCTAGACATACCAAGCAGTTTACCCAAAAATAGGTCATTCAGTGTCCCAGACCAGCCAGACCTTGAGCTCCCTGGTTCACCACCTCAAAGGGGTAAACACCTTGGGAATAGATAGACCCTTCCATCTACACCCCCTGATATTCACTTCATTCAAAACTTGGGGCTCAATTATCCTAGATTTTCTCATCAGTCTTCTACTGGTCATAATATCCCTTTCATCCATATAACAGCTACTCAAGTTAACCCCTTACCTCCTCAGAGCATCATCATGGCAGCCTGGTATGCACCTCTGGTCTTACCTCAGCCTCTGGTACATTTACCCAACGATTATCAATCAAAGATCCCACATTTCACTGCCAAAGAGTCTACCAAGGCCCAGCACCATGTAGATAGGATGGAGGACTCTTTTGACTATATGGAAATAGAGGATGATACAGTAAAAATGAGAATCTTTTCCCAGAGCTTAGGGGGTGAGGTGAAGAAATGGTTCAAAGGCCTACCTCATAATAGTATCCAAGACCTCCCTACTTTATATCATACCTTCATAAAAAAATGGGAAGTCAAAGCCAATCCTCGCCAAATCCTAGAAGAATACATGAACCTTAAAAGAAACGTAGGAGAGAGTGTCCATGATTACTCAACGAGATTTAACATCATTTACAATTCTCTTCCTCCACATATGAAACCTCCCCAGGGCATGGCTCTAGCGAAATATCCTGAAGTCTTTGACATGGCCTACCAGCTTAGGGAGAGAGATTAAAACACGTTGTAAGACATGCAAAAGGGAGCAGTGAGTGTAGAGGCTAATATGATTGAGAAAAGAGAAAGATTGAGATCTGAGGAGAGGGTAACATATAGAGATGACACTGTAGCTTCCACATCTGATCCCAATTATGACCATTTATCCAAAAACATGGAAAAGCTACAACAAATGATGGAAAAAATGGTTGTCACTGTCAGTAACCAAAACCGAAACCAAAATCAGAACCAGAACTTTAGAAGAAATAATGCCACTCCCAACAGACAAAGAGAATCAGATCAGCAAGTTGTTCCTCCATTCCAAGAGAATTTTCTTGATGAAGATGAGGGAATCATAGAATATTCTAAGGGAACTACAATAAACATGTTCGGAGTGGAAAACTCAATCCATAACTGTTCCACGGAGGAAGATCGGCCCTCACCCTTGTATTGGGATTAGGAATGCTTAGAATATGAGGATTATAGGTTAGTATTTGAAAATGCTATCATGCAGGTTAGAGAACAGTATGAAATTAGGAGAAAAAGGAGCCTAGACAATTCCAAACCCAAAGCTTCTGAGGTCACTATCAAGAAAAGGCCCGAGAAATCCTCTAAAGCAACTGCTGAAAGTAACAAATCAGCAGCTGAGAGTTCTTTGAAGAACAAATAAAAATACAACCAAAACACTGATAAACAGAGTCAACCAACTAGCAGCACTAGCACTGCAGTTAGTGCTCCTGATAAAACAGTTCCAAACACTTTACATAATGAGAAGCAGCCCACTGATTCAGCCACTAAGGTTGTGGCTAACAAAACAGAGTTGAACATGCCAAAAGGTCAGTCCACTTTCAATTTAGAGAGTGAGATAGCAAAGATTAAAGTCTTTGTCCCACTCTCTGAGCTGGCTACTCAGGATGTATATAAAGGCCAAATTTTGAAAGCGTTAAATCTAGGTGAGAACAGTGACACGGTCAATTTGAGTGATGATCAACCAGCCCTTCTGTTTGGTCCCAAGATTGAGGGGAAATTTCAAGAAGGGGTAGTGCTCCCTTTCTATATCAGTCTCAATGTCCATGATAAGATACTCCAAAATGCCATGCATGACTCTGGAGCATCCCACAACTTAATGCCTAAGGTATTAATGGAAAGGTTAGGCCTAGAGATAACCCGACCTTACAAAGACTTATATTCATTTGATTCTAGCAGGGTAAAGTGTCTTGGCTTAATCAAATATCTATGTGTAAACCTAATCCAGATCCCAGCAAAATGCATGGTCATGGATGTTGTGGTGGCTGATGTGCCACCTAAGTATGGTATGCTACTGTCAAGTTCTTGGGGAGCCAAGATGTAGGGTACCATGCAGATGGATGGGGCATGTGCCACAATCCCTGTTTTCAGCCAACTGAGAAGACTGTACAGGGAGGCACAAATGAAATTCCTAGTTAGTAGCCCCGAAAAGCCTGAAAATTATCCTCTTTACTCTGTACACACAGATCTGGACTCCTTTATCTTCTGCTGCGATGAATCTTTGGGGGAGCGAGAACCAGAAAACATAGATACAAAAATAGAGGCTAAGACTACGGACCTTAACCTAATGGCTAATCTCGACTTAGAGGAAAATGAAGGAGAAACCCTCAGACAGTGCACTGAAACATAGATTTAGACCAAACAAGGAATCAACTGTAATCAGCCGGTTAGTCACCCCTCACAAACTCATATACCACACGAGCATCGAAACCCTCCACAGCACAACGTAGAACCTGTAATACAACAAACCAGTGAAACCCATGATAGGGAGGGAAATGATGATAAAACGAAAAACAGACCCCTGTGAAAAATTAAATTTGATGGGTCATGCACCAAGAGAACTGCTGGATTAGGGTGTGGCTGCATAACACAGAAAGCGACTACGTAGAGAGCCACACCTGCAACTTTCATTTCAAATTTACAAATAATATCGCAGAGTATGAGGCTCTTATCCTAGGCTTAAATCTGTTGAAGAAAATGGGAGCCCATAGGATAGCCATGCAGGGAGAATCTGAGTTGGTTATAAAACAAGTAAACGGTGAATACACAGCCAAACACCCTAGGTTGAGGGCATATAGGAACGATGCTATGGATATATTGAAAACATTTTCTGAATACGAATTAGTGTTTGTTCCTAGGAGTCAAAATGTCATTGCAAACGGATTATCTTGCTTAGCTAGTTCATACCCTAAGACTCCAAGCGACCAGCAAATCATAATACAAACCAAATTTAGACCTGCAGTGCTAGATAACGAAAAATATTGGTAGGTCTTTGAGGGCGAGAAACAAATTGAATATTTCTTGATGGGTAGGAACAAGTTTGAATTTTCTGATTCAGACTCGAAATCAGAGGATGGTTGCCTAAGCGAAGAGCCCTCAGACGACGAAGAACCACCGTGTAACATATAAATAAATGCTTTGAACGAACAAATTGGAAATCCAAACGAAAAATGTAAAAACACAGATAGTGAAGAAGTAGAGGTGCTGCAGACCAAAGATAAGAACATACCTCGAGGTCTGATGCCTTTAGAAGACCCTTTTGACTTTGACGATGTAGCAAAAATGCCCACTATAGAGCACGCCGATTCTGACGTCGAAGAATGCAACATAGGCACTAAAGATAAACCCAAAATGATTAAGTTGGCTAAGTCTTTGCCAACAAACATGAAAAAGAAATACATTGAATTATTCAAGGAATTCATTGACATGTTTGCTTGGAGCTATGAAGACTTAAATGCCTATGACACGAAGATTATACAGCACAAAATTCCTTTGAAATAAAATCAGAAGCCCTTTAGACAAAAACTTCGCAGAATAAAGCCAAAGCAATTGCCTACAGTTGAAAAAGAGATTAAAAATGTATGAGGCAGGCATAATAGTTCCTGTGAGGTTTTCTGATTGGGTATCAAACCTAGTGGCTGTGAGAAAGAAAATAGGGGAGATCAGGCTATGTATTGATTTTAGGAATCTTAATTGAGCCTCACTCAAAGACAATTAACCTTTGCCAAAAATGGAACACATCCTTCAGAGGGTAGTAGGCTCAAAAAGGATCTCCCTACTAGATGGGTTTTCAGGTTACAACCAAGTCTTATTAATCCCAGAAGACCAACTCAAGACAACCTTTACCACTCCATGGGGCACCTTTATGTATGTTAAAATGCCGTTTGGACTGATTAACGCTGGTGAAACCTTCCAAATAGAAATGGATATAGCTTTTTCAGATGAAATAAGACACTTCGTTGTCATCTACCTAGATGATATAACAAACTACTCCAAGACTAAAGAAGAACACCTAGAGCATATGAGAAGAGTATTTGAGAAATGTAGAAGGTTTGGTCTGTCATTGAATCCTAAAAAGACTGTATTTGGGCTGCAAGAAGGTAAACTTCTTGGCCACATTATATCTGAGAAAGGGATTAGGATAGACCCACAAAGAGTTGAGGGAATACTACAAATCACACACCCAAGAAACATCAAAGAGCTACAGTCCTTCATTGGGAAAATCAACTTCCTCAGGAGGTTTATTCCCAACCTGGCTGAACACCTTAGGAGTATGAAAAACATGTTAAAGAAAGGTGCGGGAGTTAAATGGACTGTAGAAGCCAAAAAATCTTTCGAATCAGTGAAACTTGCACTCACCCGGGCTCCTGTCCTAATCAGCCCTGATTTCTCAAAGGATTTTCTGATTTTCTCATTTGCATCCGAGCATACAGTAGCTGCAATTCTACTACAGAAAAATCCAGAGGGAATGGAACAACCCATTTCCTTCTTCAGCAAAGCACTGAGAGATGCACCCCTGAAATACAACATAATGGAAAAATAGGCCTATGCCTTAGTAAAGGCCTTGAAAGACTTTAGGGTGTACATTCTGCATTCCCACACCATAGCCTACGTGCCTAACATAGTGTTCAAATATATCTTGTCCGAAGACCCAGATGGGAAGAGAGGAAAATGGATTGCTGTAATCCTAGAGTACGACTTTGAGATAAAACCCACCAAACTGATCAAAGGTCAGGGCTTAGCTCAAATAATGGTTGAATCAAATCTACAAGCCCTTGACATTAACATGGCAGATTCCTTGGACGAGCAATAGGGATTTCCTGTTCCCACTGTTGAGGAGAAGTTTCAGAGCTCTCCTTGGCATTCTGACATTCTGTATGTGCTTACACACCTCAATGCCCCTCCTGAATTATCAAATACCAAGGCCAGATTCTTAAAGCTAAAAACTAGAAGCTATTTCATAATGAATGAAGGCTTATACTGGAAAAATCCAAATGGCCTATTTCTTAAATGTTTTACTGAGATTGAAGCAGAAAGGATTAAACAAGAATTCCATGCAAGAGAGTGTGGAGGCCACCTGAACTGGAAAGCCATTGCAAAAAAAATACTCAAAGCTGGCTACTATTGGCCTACGCTCTTCAATGATATCCATAAGATGGTAATTTCCTACCACAAATGCCAGATTTTTTGAGGCAAAAGAAAGCTCCTTCCCTTACCTCTACAACCCATCACTGTTGAAGGTTCCTTTGTGCAATGGGGCCTAGATTTCATAGGAGAAATTCACCCAGCTTCTTCTGCACAATAAAAATGGATCTTAACAGCCACAGACTACTTCACTAAGTGGATAGAGGCCATACCTACTAGGAATTCCACAGATTTAGTCATCATTAGGTTCCTAGAAGACCACATCCTCTCTCGGTTTGGCTGTCCAAGAAAAATAATCACTGATAATTCTGCTGCTTTTGGATCCAATAAAATGGTTGATTTTTGTCACAAGTATCAAATAACACTCGATCATTCAACTGCCTATTATCCTCAAGGTAATGGCTTAGCTGAATCATCAAACAAAATCCTGGTGACTATGATCAAGAAGCTGTTGGAAGAGAACAAAAAGTCATGGCATAACAAGTTAGTGCACGCTTTGTGGGCTGACAGACTTACAACGAAGAAATCAATTAGCATGTCACCATACCAGCTTGTCTATGGAATAGAGCAGTGTTTCCTGCTAGCCTTGGGGTACTAGTGATCAAGCTGGTCCAAGAGATCCAGACGGAAGAAGACTGTATGGTGAGAAGGATAAACGAAAAAATTCATCTCCAACAAAAAAGGGAAGAGGTCTATAACAGAGCTATCAAAGTTCAGGAAAATACAAAGAAGTTATTTGACAAAAGAACTAAGGCCTCTGATTTCAAAATTAGAGATAAAGTTCTAAAGTGGGACTCAAGGAGAGAGGAAAAAGGAAAACACGACAAGTTTGACAGTTTGTGGCAAGGTCCCTACATCATCCAGGCCACTGTGGGTTCAAATGCCTCTTTTCTAGAAGAGTTAGATGGTATTGAGATGTTTGGGGGTCCTGTCAATGGCAGGATTCTCAAACACTACTTCTGCTAAATTCCAATTTCCAGTTTTCATTTCCATTGTACATACCATTGCAGTGTTTCGTTTTCAAGAAAAGAGAAAATGTTCCAAAAAATAAGGAAAAAGGAGAGGTCTAGACATGCTCAAAACATGGACCTTTGAAGTGAAAATATTGGTTCTGATACGATCAAAACCTGGACCAGTAAAGAAGAAAGAAGAATCAGCTCCAACAAGCCCAAAATTAGAGCTGAAATGAAGAAAATAAAGTGACTCTAACAAGCTCAAAACTTGAGTCACAAAGGAAGAAGGATACTTCAAAACTTTAGATTTCAAGCCTTCAAAGTGTTGTTTTCAGTTTTCTGCAAGTTTCTGTCCATGTGCAATTGCCTTTATGCCTTGGATCCACAACAAAATAGACTGTCTAATCCTAGTTTGACTGTTTTTAAATTTATGTTGTAGAATATAGAGAAGAAATCTACTGGAAATTCTAATCCCAACAGATATTAGACTAGGTAGAGAAACACATGAGACCAACAGTCTAATCTGGTCTCATGGAGTGATAAGGGTAGAATTGGAATAGGTTTATTTTCTGTTTAGAAAAATAAATGATGTAAAGGGTTTGTTAGTCCAAATGCACCCGAGAAGAAGAAGAAATGCTAGGATTGTAGGATGGGTAGGTAGATTGTTTGGGTGATATTTCTGCTAATTGATGTCTTCACAATTATGGCAGCTAAAAACCAAAGAAGAAAGGTGGCTCAAGCAACAGGCATCTAGCCTACTGCAAATATCATTTCTGAATTCCTGACTCCTTCAAGAAGAAGCCATCCCCATGTGGAGCCACTGTTAGCCCCCTATAAATTCCTTGACAAGCAAGCAAGGGGCTAATTTGTTTTATGAGCCTTCAAGGAATGAATTTCTCTTGAAAACACATCATCCTTGAAGCCTTTACATGTTCCCTTCCCTTTGATTGTTTCCCTCTGCTGTTCTTGAGTCAATAAGCCTCACTGATGATTAAAAATTGTGCTCCAAAATGTCTTTATTTTCCCCTTGTACCTCTGCAGAACTCTCCCTTTTACCATTTTTTCCCCTTTGCCAAAGTCCCCCTTTACCCTCTAAATCCGCCCCCCCAAAATCCCCTTTAAATCCTACATCCACCCCTAGTTTGGATTAATTCCCCCTTTTTTCCCTTATCGTTATCCTTCGTTGGCCTTGAAATGCACTTAAAATGGGAAAAAAACCCACTTTCCACCGTCTTCTAAGGCCCAGCCCCTTAACCACTTCCCCACATAACCGGCACCCAGAACCAAGCGCTAAAGGCCCTGGGCGCTTATCGCAATCAGAAGTTTGCGATGGGAGTTTTCCTTCATTTCTTGAAAAGTTCCGATGCGATTGGGTTTTGTTATGAAGACCCGTGATGTGATCTGCACCGTTGATCTGCTATTCCAATTCGACGGTCGAGCGCCAATCACACTCCCCGCCCCATCGCAATCACAAAGGTCTTGCCATATCACCTGATTGCGATCGCCCCGATCCATCCAATACTCTGATTACGTGTGGGCCGTCGATCTGTTTTCGGATCGGACGACTGGCGCTCAATCACATTCCCGCTCCAATCGCAATCGAAACTTTTGCAATGTATCACCCCTGTACCCCCCGATTGCGATCTTCTGATCTAAATCTCGACCATCGATTGCCCCTATGGATCCAACGGCTAGCGCTCAATCGCCCCAATTGCAATCTCAAATTTTAAACGATGCCACCCTCCGCCCCTTCTGATTGCGATTCCCCGATTCAATCGTGACCGTCCATTCAAACGAGATCGACGACCCATATTGCATCGCGTCTTCCTCCATGTTTCTTCCATCAGACCTTCCCAAACAGTTCATCATTCAATCTCTGCCGTCCGTTGATCTCCTCCTGAGATCCAAGGGTCTAAGTTGAATCGCCCTCCGCCCATGCCGGGTCCCACCACTCACGATCATATTCATCGCACTTTCATTCATTTATTTGCATGTTCGCCTAAGTTCTAACTTTCACAATTTACATTAAATTTAATGTTCCACAACAATTCTATGCATTCCACCCAGCTTTCATAAGTCATCCCACTATGTAATCTCCACCGTCGATCTTCACCACTAGACCACGATCAAACGGTCCACACGCATTTCTCCACCAAAACCCTATTAGTCACGGTTTATGCCATATCACTACATTTTTCACCATTGGTTCATTTAAAACCAACGCTTTACCACCGCCGCACTATCATTCTCCCCATCCTCCATAGCCATCCTCCCCTATGCATGGATTTCATAACAGAGTTGCGTGTTTTGCAGGATATAAGCAGCAGACAACTGCCATGATTCAGAATCTCTGCACAATTATAGAGAAAATAGGGAAGGACCATGTTCAAGAGCCGAACTCATGAAGGAAGGTCTGAGAAGATGTGTTACAGGGCTTGCATTAAAGCAACAGATTTCAAACTCCATAAAGTCTTCCCTAGAGCCATTAAAGCATGGATTTCGTAGTCAGAGGCAAGCGTGGAAGCGACAAAGAGTATCAGCGGGAAAACAGAGTGTTTAAGGTCTGTTATTGGAGATTTTGAGGCTTAATCCGATGATTTGAAGGCAAGGTACCAGACCAAAGACATCATGGATTAAACGAAAGGCCCAACGCACAGAAAACAATACTATCAGGGTAGCTACATCAGTAGAACGTTCTTACCTGTGAAAGTTCAAAGCGCCCATATTGTTCCTTCATTTACCGTGTTCCTCAAAAGATTTCCACCCTGACGGAATAGTCCTATGCTACCAGAGCATTTGCTATGCAGCATGGTAGACCTCAATCTACCTATTTTTTTATTTACCAAAGGTACTACAAAGTACTACAGCCAGAGTGCATCAGAGCCATACTGGAGTAAATGGAAGCCTAAATAAGATCATTCTTTCACCAAAGATGTGACAGAGATAAATGCACAGAGTTTGAATAGAATAGGCTTCGGCCCTCTTTCTTTTCTGATTTTAATGCTTCATTTAGTGTTTCACCTACCTCCTCTACTTTCTAAAGCTATAAATCTCAAGAAGGAACTCATTGTAAAGGTTGTTGTTGATCGATTATCAGAGAATTGCAAGTTGTTTCCTTTGAGACATGTTTCTCTGTGTGAAGTTGTAAGATAGGCTAAGGAAGATGTATTCAAACTGAACTTTCTAGCTGTTGGCAATGTTGTACTTGACTGGTGTTGCTCTTAATATGACAAGAACCTTTCTTTCGATCCTGATTTAGAGTAGCTGGCGATGTTTTTCTATCTCTGTGTTTATTTCATTTCACTACATTTCTACAGGCTTGCATCAGAAATTTCGCATAGGATTTACCCTTGTTAAGTACCCTATGTTTCTGCTCTCCTTGCTCTTAATGTTTTTATGCTATATGTGTATCTGAGGATTGAATTCAATTAATTTAACCAGTGTAGTGGATGTTTTTGCCTGCTAGCTGATGTATGGATTATTTAGGTTAGTGTTTCAGATTTTATTGTTAGGATTTAATTGAATGGATTGGGAACACTGGGAGGCCTATAACTCTGTCTTATCTCACTAGGATCCTTTTCAATTAATTTAACCTTTCTAAGATCCCTCAAGCTGGAGGCCGAAGCATTGAGAGTTCAAAGTCTCTCTCTGATCTCAGGTTTTCAACTTTGTGTTATAAATATTTAATGTTCTTTGTCTTAAGAGTTAGCCTTTTGATTTTAGATCACAAGTGTTCAATGGAAAGCCCTATCCCTGGATCTGATCTTTGAAGGTCACCTTGGAGGTTTCCTTACTTTCACTTTTCTCTCTTACCATTTCATATCACATAATCATCTTTAAGATCCAATGCTTTAGATGACTAGCCCAACTGAAAGCCTACATATTGAATAGCAAGTAAACCCTTTCCTGACTCCATTGCCCAATGGTCTTGAATGTTCCCTGGAATTATCTCCCCTTTGCCTAAATCCTCTCTTCTCATCCTTGTATTATATTGAGCCCTTCTTTCCTAATTCCCAACAACCAAACATACAATTATACAAACAAACTCCGAGCCTTATAACTAGCATAACACCTTAACTTTGAGCTTCAAAGACATATACCTTTGACAATCATAGAGAGATCCCTCTCTAGACCCAGGAGGGCTAGATCCTAGGGTTTGAAAGTGGTTTGATGTTGTCTCATCTTTTGGTATTGCCAACCTTGCCAAAACATGGGAACCCCAACAACCAACACATGCTCCAGAATGGCAGTCATTTAGAACCTTCTCAGCTTCTTCATGAGTAAGACAGTGTCAGAAAAGAGAATCCGCTCCACAACAATAGAGTGTATCGCCAATAATATTATATTGTTGGGATTGGAAATGTATTTTCCGTCGCTGAGATTGTGAGATTTCAGGCCGAAAATATTGGGTTTGGAGATAAAAAATAATATCCCCATACAAAGCATCAAGAGTACTGATAGGAAACAAGGATTCGTCCGCAATGGGCTACTCCGCCACAGTTTCATTATTAGTAGACAAGAAATCACACATCAATTCTGCAAAAACCAAATATTTCTTTGCCTTGGATTTTTCAAATTCCAAGTCAAATTCTTGCAGGATAACTATCCATTTGGAATACTTGCCCCTTAGCAATTGTTTGGTCAAGATGTACATCATAGGGTTACAGTCAGAAATTAATGTGGTTTTGCATAATAAGATGTAGTGTCGAAATATTTCGATAACTTGAACAGCTGCCAAGGCCAATTTCTCCACATGTGTGTATTTGATCTCAGTCGGATGCAGATTTTGACTAAGATAGTAAATCACATTTTCATTGTTGAATTCATCTTCCTGAACTAAAAACATCCCAATGGTGGAATGAGAGGTGGCGAGGTACAAAAAATAGTCCTGGTTGTAATTGGGAGGATGCAGTAACAGTGCATGGGTCAATGCGTGTTTCAGTGCATCGAAAGATCGATTAGCGATCTCATCCCAAAAGAATGGAATGTTTTGTTTTAACAACTTGGTAAAACCATTTGTTAACTCAGCGCAGTTAGGAATGAAAGGACGTAAAAAGTTTGCTTTCCCCTGCAAACTTTGGAGTTGGCGCAGAGTCGAAGGAGGAGGTAGATTGACAATAGCTTCAACTTTCAACGGATCAACGCGAATGCCTACTTTGAAACAATAAATCCCAGTAAGCGACCCGATTCTACACAGAAAACAAATTTTTGTGGATTTAGTCGAATTCCATAATGCCTACATCTCATAAAGATAGCTCGTAAATGAGTGAGATGTTCGGCCTTACGCGATGAATGAGCAGGTAAATCATTGAGATAAGGCTGCACAATGTGCTTAATGTCATGAAATGCATAAGACATAGCCCTTTAAAAATTTTCCCCAGCATTCTTCAATCCAAAGGGTAGTTTGCAATAAGAAAATGCCCCCCATGGGCAAATGAAAGTTGTTTTAAGCTGATCAGCAGGGAGTATGTTTATTTGATTGTAACCGGAAAAACCATCCATAAAGGAGAACATTTCACTACCGGCACAATCATCAATAATTTCATCGATATAGGGGGTTGGATAATTGTCTTTATGACAAGCTCAATTAATATCCCTATAGTCGATACATACTCTTATCGTTCCTTGTTTTTTGTTAACGGGAACAATATTCGATACCCAATCGGTTAAAGGAATTGGATAAATGAAACCTACATGAAGTAATTTCTCAACTTCGGCTTTGATAGCAACAACTTTTCTTGGATGTATCTGACATAAACATTGACGGAAAGGTTTGGCATCCGGTAAGTCTTGATTTCATGTACAAAAAATGATGGGTTGATTCCTGGCATTTCTTCATATGACCAGGCAAACGCATCACAAAATTATTGAAACAGGGCTTTATAAGATTGGAGTTCATCATCCGTACAACAAGCACCTATATGAATGTTTTCAATTATTCCTGACTTAACTGAAATGCCAATAGGAATCGTTCGAGAGATATTTTCCAAATTTAACTCAGAATCAGGATTTTGCAATGGATTATGTGGTTCTTTGACATATTTAGTAGTAAAAACAGAAGAGAAATCATTTTCAAAATGATCTAGCTTAGGTAAAAATGAAGATCGATGATGTAGATCTTCCCATGGTAAATCGTCAATAGAAAAAGGTTCACGAATCTGCTCGTCTGTATGAACAAGATCGGGAAATTTCGTTGTGGCTGAGCTAGATATAGAAAGTGATTCCTCATGGATCACATTCATTGGATCAGTTTTGGTTGAATAAGGATCAGAAAGCGACTGTACAACCTGATATGCAATTTCAAATGGACTCAAAGGCATCACGCCATCAAATGAATCCAACTCGGAATCGGAAGGTACGATCCAAGGATCATCAAAAGTAATAGTATTCGATGAAATCATATGAATATTTGCAATAGGAGGTGATACGTTAGGAGGAGGAAAGGAAAAATTTCCTAGTAAACTAGAATCTTTAATCAAACCTACCCCAACATCCTTGTAAGGGATAGTCGTCTTACCGACGTGTTACATAGTTTCTGTAGAGGATGGATCGGATGAGAAATAAGTCAACTGGTCTATTGTAACAATCTTTCCTTGATGTAGAAACTTAATAAGATGAAAGACCGATGAAACAACAACAGTCATATCATAAGACCAACTACGACCTAGGAGAAGGTTGTAATCTAGAGGGGCATCAACCGCTTCCACATCTAGATTTATGGTTTTGCCTTTGACCCCTATAGGTAAATCCTGCAAAATACTGAAAGGATGGAACCCTCGGCCATCAAAAGCCTTTAGAATTGTTGGAGACTGATTGAGTGTAGGAGAACCAAGTGTTTTCCAACACTGGATCGACATAATACACATAGGAGCCCCTTCATCAATCACAGTCCAAAAGACCGGTCTGTTTTTGACTAATACTGGAATCTAGAAAGCCATTTTATGAGGTAGGCGGGGTGTACTATTCTCTAAATCAAAGATTATTAGGTTCGAATTCTGAATATTGACAAATCCTATGGCAGACAAAATTAATTTACGCTGTGCTGGGCACAATTGCAGCACTTCCAAAGCCGACATTGCCGAAGGGAAAATAGCTAAGTCCTTAACAATGTTGTAATTCTGAACAGCTCTCGCATGTTGATTGAAATATGATTTAAGAAGTACACCTTTAGCAGGTGGTTTGATTACTAAGTCTGGATTGGGTTTCTCGATCTGTAGCGGATTAGAAATAGGAGGAGGTGTAGTTGATGTGTTTGAATTAGAATATTCTGCTTCTTTACCACCGACAGGACTTTTACTACCATAATCTTGCGATCGCGTCACAATCCTGACATGAGACATCATCATAACAGGTTCTTCTGAGGCGTTCGAGGTGGAACCAATCATCTTACTATCTTGAGTGGGAAAAGGATCCTTCAAGACAGCAGGTTGTTGAGAACCTTTAACGAATTTTGAAACCTCCACTCGATGTGGGCATTCTTTAGTAAAATGATCCTCATCGCAAATGAAACAAGGATAGCGAGGATTGCATTTTTCATCATTAGATTCTGTTTTATCTGTTTTATCTTTTGAATTCTATTGGTTTCTATTCTTCCCATTATTTTTACCGCCAGATTTGGATTTGGCCGTAGATGTCTCTACGACATGAATGTGGGTAGAAATTTCAGCGGAAGACTCTCCTTTTGGGGAATCAGGTAAACTTATTATAGGAGAAGAATTCTTTGAAGATTTCTTCTTGCTTTTAGTATTAACTGAACCAGTCATACCATCAGCGGCATGAGACCCTAAAGGAGCTGTAGTTATTTGACCTTGTTTTGGAAGATCGGGGATTTTTTCATGTAAATTACCTGACTACGTATAGATGAGGTCAAGGTATTGAGCTTGAGCAATGACTTGCTCCTCAGTAACAACTCCTACCTTAGATACATCTTCAGTGATTTTGGGTGATAATGATTTAACAAACCATTTCGCCAAAAATTGATCTGGAATGAAAACTTTCACTAAACGCCTTCTACGTCGCCATTCGTGAATATGATCAGAAATATATGTGGACGTGGATTGTTTTAGTGAAGTCAATAGTTCTGTGCCATTGTCTTATCTAACAGGCAACTGAAAATGAGTTAAGAAAGTGGTTGCTAACTAACTGAAATTATTAAAAGAGGCTCGTGGTAACTCAATGTACCATTTGGCGGCAAGACCAATAAGAGTTCATTGAAAAAGACGTAAGCGAATTGAATCATCAATTATCGAATTAGACTCACACCAGAGGTGATAAGTCATAACGTGATTTTACAGATCCTCTACTGACTTACCCTCGAATTTCGGTATATCATTGGGCAAATTATGCGACATTGGCAGCTAATACGGATGATAGAAAATTGAATCATTCATAAGGCGTGACAAATCAGGTAAATCCAAAGTTGCAATAAATGGTAACTGATGGTTAGGGTTGCGAAAACCTTGAGTAACAAGAGAAGTTCCAGGAGGAGGATACCAAGGAGAACTGGGAATCAGATTTGCATTAGGAATGGTATAACCCCCTGGGAAACTAGGATTAACCGGACCAAACTGTGGTTTTTGAGGTTGTTGATAAGTATAGCCAGGGTACGGTTGATACTGATAAAATAGGTTTTGTGAAACAGGACCGAATTGATACTATCCTTGGTACGGTTGATATGTGAATTGCAATTGACTTATGACAATCGTACTTTTACCAGCTTGCCCTGTAGGTATCTGGATTGAAGTCTAAACTATAGGTCCTGACTAGGGTACAGAGACTTGAGGGATTTGCATGGATGTAGGGATAGAAGAAACCAGAGTTACAAATACTCCAGAAACAGGTGTTATAGGTTGAACAGATTTTTCATTAGTTGCAAAAGTTTGAGGCGAAGTCTAAGGTGTACTATGCCCAGACTGCTGAACAAAACCAGGTGCAGGGATTTTAACAATAGGCTGTCTAGGTTCACTAGATAACTGCACATTAGGTTGCATAATCTATTGAATTTGGGACGGATCCCACACCATGTTCATTCCAGGGTATTTTCCCGTAGAAGGTTGTACATATGAAGGACCATAGCCTGGTTGAATGTAGGGTTGATAATTAAGTGGTAAATTTCCAACTCCTTATAGGAATGATTGACCAGAAGGCGATTGAAAACCCTGAGTTGGGTACTGACCTTGAGGTTGATAACCCTGAGGCGCGTACTGAATCTGGGGTTGATAAGGACGCTGAGGAACATACTGAGTTTGAGGTTGACCTTGGGGTATGTACTGTCCTGAAGGTTGATAACCTTAAGGTATGTACTGTCCTTGAGGTTGTTCTCCAAAATAATATTGTCCTACAGTTTATCCTGGGAAAAAGTTACCTTGAAATTACCCCCCAGGTAGTAATTGGCTGCCTTGAGGTTGACCCGCAGGCAGCAACTGACTGCCTTGAGGTTGCCCCCCAGGTGGTAACTAACCACCTTGATTTTTCCCCCTAGGCGGTAACTGAGGTTTCCCCCTAGGCAGTAATTGACCATTGTGAGGTTGAGGATTTGGAATATTACCAGACATCATAAAGTTTTTCTCTGCATTTGACATTTCAGTTTTAATTCCATTAAGACCAGATGATAATACTTTTTCAATTGGTCGAGGAGCTGCTCCTGAGAAAGTACTAGAGAGAGCCTGATACCCCGAAGGAACAGAAGGACCACCATGTAAAAATGCTTCCGGTGTTTGGGAAAACATAGATGACTCTCCTGCCGTGATAGATGAAGGATAATAAACTCTGGTCGTAGGATGAAATGGAATTCGAGGTAGAGAAAAAGCAAGACCTGGGTTTTCTAAAAAAAAATTCAAAGATAGATACCAAGCGTCGCTCCTAATAGGGATGTAGAAAATTGATTCACGCTCCCTAAGATTCAAAGACTGAGGGGATTCGGGAAGAGATATCTCTTCGTCTGGACTAGCAAGTTATTCAATGGAAATGAGGCTAGATGGAAGATCTTTAGTAACAATATTTCTTACCCTAGGTGAACCAGGATCACTAGAGGTTGGAGTAATAAATCCTGAGGATGTTTCCAAAACAGAAGGTTCAGTGTCAGGTTTAGAGATTTCAGGTTCTTCAACTAGTTCACTAGAAGGAGAAATACTACCAGTAACTTCAGAAACTGAAATCGGCTCTTGAATATGTTCTGTCTTGGGTTTTTGATGATCAGGATGAACAACTATAGATGAACTTCCGACTTCTGTTGATCTAATTCTACCGCTACTAGATGATACTAGAGAATGCATCCCTTCAAGCTAACTTGGTGTATACTCAGGGGGCTTCCCTTGAAGTCTCTGGGGTTTTCTCGGTAATTCTGCCATGATTAAATATTAATCAATCACACGTAAACAAAGAAAATTTCAATAAAAACACCTAAAGTCTCTAAAGAAACAAACAAATGAATCACACGCCTAAAAATATAAGAGTTCAAACCACTCAGAAACAGTAACTTCCCGTACTAAAAACACTAGTTGGTGATGAAATCCAACTTAGTAGAAGTTTAATATAGAAGGGGCGGTTGGAACAATTACCCCGAAAACCTGCTTAATGAAATAGACTGCCACAAGTTTCTTCACAAAACCATCTCGAGTGAAGAGAACCCCCCAGAGAGTCCAAGTGAGTTTAGTCAACGTCTGCTCCAAGTACAGTGAGATATTTCCTTCACTGTCACCTTAGGAAATAATCTTAAGCTATGGACACTAAGGTTACCAACAGTAACAAATACAACTATGGGAATAATCTACGATCTGATTCCACGCGCAAGGGCAGAGTAACAAAGCTCAATCCCCTTGAAGGCTCCTCGACATGGTCAATCCAAGGTTTACTAACAAGTGACCCCAGGCTCCTCGACAATGGTTAATCCGAGGTTTACCGTTTGTAATGTGCGCAGATCTTCTATCTTTCCCAATGAAACATAATTGGTTGTCTCAAAGGTTTGGACATGATCTCGTGATTAACTCCTTTAAGAGAAGCTTCCCAGATTGTACCAATTACAATTGGATTTATTTCTTACCACAATATTTATCTACTTGTTTGTTTTACTATCTTGGAGAGTTAATTACTCCCTACTCCAAGATACTAGCCTAAGCTATATTGGTGATAACAACCCTAGAAAAAAAACTAGTTCAATTTTAATTAAGCGTTGTTTTTATGGGCTGTTCTTTAAGTCAATGGGTATGAAAATGAAACTTTGATGGTTTGAAGACTCGACTTCCAAAAACACTAAAAAATGCACCTAAAAATCATAATCAATTCGTTTTTATTTCAATGAAATTCTAGCTAAATAAAGAGTTCGAGAATGCAATTCTTTTTAAGAGACAATTATTTATTTGAATATCAAGAATAAATGGAAGAAAATATTTTAGTTTTTTCAATAAGAACTGAAAACGAGACAAATAATCAAAGCTCACAATAAATCTCTTTCACTTTCAAAACTCGAAACTACAAAAACAACTTTCCTTCAAAAGAGATCTATAAGTTCTAAAATGCACTCAAAACTACAAAAAACTAATTTTGAGATCTACAAACTTTGAAAATCTAATTGAATAAAAGCTTTAATTTTTTTTTAGAATGTTTTGCTTAGTTGTTTAGTAAACTAAGGATTCATTTTTCTAGAATAAAAAACAAATCAAAAAACATCCAGATATGTTTCCTTTTGTAAAAATGAAATTAAGAACTTATAACAAAGTTGGTTCAAAGATTTGCAAAGAGACAACTAAATCTATTTCTCAAGAAAGGATGGATTTCACAACCAAGTCAGACTCATCAAGAAGAAAAAAATACCAGTGTGATCTAAGGTATTTCAAGCTTCCAATCTTTGAGTCACTACAGATACCAAGTGAAAACTAATCCAAGTTTGCAAAACTTCTAGAAAATCACTCAAAACACAAATACTGTTGGAACTCAGTCACAAGAGGCTTTTGAAAGGAACAATATAGATTTGGGTAGATACTAGAAACCCTAAATCAAATTAAACATAAACTGGAAGGAGAAATCTAATTTTTTTCAAAAACTTTAACAGGGTCCGCAGGCCCCATAAGTAACAGGTGCAGTCCCGCACTAGTTATTAAAGGAAAGTGCAAAAATGCACGCACTGTGTAAGAAAACAAAGTGCGGTCCCTACAAAATTTCAAGAAAAACACAAAAGACTTCAAAATTTTTCAAAGTAAAGTAAACCTAGGCTACCCAGGCAAGTATCCATCAATCAAAGACCAGAAAAATCATTTTCTCAAGTCAAAATAAAGGAAAACCAAAAAACAAGAATCCTTCCCTAGTGGAGTTGCCAATTTGTTGACCGGATAAATCAATCTTGCGGACAAGATCGATCTCCCTAGTACCAGAAGGTAATCTAGCAAAAAACAACCAAATAAACCTATCTTTCTCTAGACATATGCCATTTACAAAAGAATACTATAAAGGTGTTTAAGGTCTTACCATAGATCCAATGCTTGTTCAAAATAGTTGTCCCTTGGTCACTTGAAGGAGTTATCTTTAAAGACCTGCAGCCACAAAAAAGAAAAAATTAAAAATCACCTGTATAGTAAATATTATGAATCATGCCTATCATGGTGATCAAGGAATCCATGAAATAAACAGTTAATTAACAGCTTATTGAGAAAAATGAATTCATTTGTATTAACTTTGAATAAATAAAACCTTACAACCTTAGCCTTGATGTTCAAATAAGCCTTCCTGGGTCCGAATGTTGGGAAAAATACCGAGAGGGGGGGTGAATCAATATTTACTGCATATTCAAAACTTTTACTTTTTCTTGATTCTAAAACCCATACGCTACTTTCCTGAAACAGACTCGCGTATATACGCGGATACCCTTTATGAAACTCGCGTATACACAGATATCTAATTATGTCATTAGTTCTTCACTTAAATCATTCCATCATTCAATCATCAGATGTTTAATAAACAGTAAACATGTGCAGTAAGAACAGAGTAAACCATCACACAAAGCATCACACATGAACACCAGGATTTTTAGGTGGAAACCCAAGACGGGAGAAAACCACCGATGCAGTTGCTCAGCCTTCAATATTTTATTATAGAGAAAACATCTTACAACATATGTGGTGGCGCAGACTTGACCAGCACGCAGGCACCCACCTGCGCTCGTTTACCAGCCTCTCCTGGAAGGGAGCTCCAACCCCCTGACTCGTTTACCAGCCTCTCCTGGAAAGGAGCTACGACCCCCCGATCTCGTTTACCAGCCTCACCTGGAAGGGAGCTACAACCCCCTGACTGAAGGCTACAACCCTCAGCACCTCTATGGACCACGTTTCATCAATTTTCACACTGGATCCAACAACTTCAATAGAACACAACTTGCAGGCCTCGTTTCATCATATTTTCAGACTGGACCCTTTCCATACTTTTAAGCTCAAACATACATCACCAACAGATACTTATCAATTCAGACAACACAGATCAGATAGCAGTAATATAGCAGAACAGATCAGATGTTTCATACCCCATGCTTCAGCAAACCTTAGTTTGCATACGCGCTTTCTCTTCAATGATGTCACGTATATACGCGCTTTCGTTCACACAAACCAGCGTATACCTCTGTACATATTATAGAGCTCATTTCATTGCGCATACGCGCTTTCTCTTCGGCGAAGCCGCGTATATACGCGCTTCCTCTGCGGCGAACTAGCGTATAGATCTTCAACCATTATAGAGCAGCATACTTCTTCAGATCAGATATTCAGTTCAGATTTACCCTTTTACTTCAGACAGATGTTCGCCTCATCTCATATCTAAGCCTTCCATAAACAGATCTAGCAGATACAAATACATTCCAGATCTAGATATTTCGCTTCATCATTTCTTCATAGGTGCATCATAGATTCAGATCTATTATCAAACCTTTACCCTTTCCATACAGATATACTTCAAAGAGAAGTATTCATTCAAGCTCAGACATCTTGCACCTGCACTCATGATTTGCATAATGAAATTCATCTCTTTATATAGGATAATCCTTTTTCAATACCATGAGCCCAAAACTACATTACTTCCGATGGTATTCCTGGACGGGGTCACATAGACGAATCATTACTCAATACAATGGGTCAATACCATGGTGGTTACCCCTGGTTTTGCACTTTTTGAGCGCTTTTTCCCATACGCGACTTGGAACGTTTATTCTCGCGTGCATACGCGACTTCCCCTAGGCAAATCCGCGTATGCCTTGAGACATACTCTTTTCATCAAATATTTAGCACATGCTGAATTTATTTCTTCATTGCCTTCTGTACTCACTGTAGATACATCATTTTTAGTTCATCAAGACATATTATATCAAGCACAACTTCATCCAGTAAGTTGCCATTATCTTCATTAAGAGGGTTGCCTTTCAAGAACAACTTCTGAGCATCATATTGTCAACAAACATCATATCACATCAGATTTACATCATTTACCAAGTCCATCAAGTCAAGAATAACTTCATCGTGTGGATTGCCATCAAGGACAACACATGTCAATAGCCGCATGTCTTCATTCTTCATTCAGCAATGCCATCAAGGACAACACTGTGATCATATTTCCAACACCAAAGCAGGAATCTCCTCTACTCTGACAAGCCTTGCACTCTTCCAACTAAGACAGATAGAGGTATGTGATCTCTCCTCAGAAAAATCTCAGTTAAATGAGTCTGAATCCCAACAACACTTTTCCTCAAATAATTCTAAAGCTTCAACTCCCCTTGAGGCTACCCAATGCCTCTTTTTATAGTGCAAAAGAGGAGGTTTCAGTTACAAATATGAAGGGATAGAATCCTCCTTCAAAGGGATAAGTTCCTCACATCAAGGGGTTAGCGCGTTAAGGCAAGGGATACATGAACCTCAAAAGAGCGGTTCTGCCACCGCAAGATTCCTTCCAGAGGCTTATAGAATTTAATGAAAGTGAGATTTTTTAAGTTTACTTGCACCTTTTTAATATTTTACAGGGGTCTGCACCCTTAACATAGAAAAAGTGTGTTCAGGTATGTAGGAGTCATGAACATTAGGTGCGAGACTGCAGGCAAGACAAAGAGAAAGTGTGATACCAGAGTTAAACAGATTTTTGAGAAATTTTCTCTTATTTTTAAGGCTTGACATGAGGAACTGATGTATCAGACTTGCAAAGGAGGAAGTAGGAGTGATAATGAGCTCATATAGATAATAGAATGTCAATATGACAATTTTAAGTGCAACAAAAAGGGGTAGCCAGGAAAATGGACGCCGGAAGTTCCAACAAGTTAAGATATCTAAGAGCATATCGGAGGGTGAAAATAACCGAGAAGTGGTGGGAGAGGGAAATATGGGAGTTCTGGAATTAGAATAAGATCACACACCAATGAGAAGAGGTGGAAGAAATGAAAATGGAGAGAGGAGTTGAGATAGGGCCCAGAGAAATGTAGGGGTCTGCCCGAGAAGTTAGATAGGTTCATAGGAGCCCATTCTGAGAGGAGAAGGGAAATATGTCCAATGGAGAGGAGGACATAAGCCCCGAGAATGATTCAGATGTTTAGCTGCATGTTACGACCTCAATGCAAGGTAATCCTTAATGCAAGGTAATCCTATTCCCCAAATTCCAAGTAGCATTTGTCCTAACCTTCCCCTAGTACTCTATCGCCCGCTAGATAATTTTTTGATAAAGTTATGAAGGTCAAGCATAATACATAATATTCAGTCTAGAGTGCATAAAAATTAGTAATAGTTATAGCAAAGGAATTTATCAACCAAGAACTAGAGGGTTTTTAGTACTTCCACCAACAGAGACATAAATGACAGGGTCAGTTACCAGATATCCTGATTTTTCAGGAAAAGGGAATGATGAAGAAGAACAACACTGGTATATCTGCAAAGAAATTTGGAGAGCTCGCCAGACATCAGATGTTGTTAAGATAATTGAATTCCAAACTATGCTCTCGGAAATAGCACTGCGGTGGTTCATTAGATGGTCCGAGGTACACCAAAATCCAACCGTAAATGACATCAAGAGAGAATTTTTGCAAGAGTTTAAATTTCCACAAACTAACCAATGAGGGTAGTCTGAGCTATGGTAGATTAAGCAACGAAAAGGAGAGACCGCTTGGGACCTAATGAGAATATTTAAGGATGCATTTGAGAACCAAGTTACCCAATATACCAAAATCATCAACGTGACTGGTTCATCAAGGTCCTTCTACCTTTTACCAGGACACCATTAACACAATAGAAGATTGAAACACTCTAGGACATGCTGGAATAGGAAGTGAAATCGAAGCAATGGATCAATACCTGAAAGAATTTAGGGGAGGGGTAACCACACAGGATCCTTCCATACTGGGACTACAACACCAAATTGTAAGTCTAACAGAGGAACTCAAGGATATAAAAATGAAATGGCCAACACAACCCAATGTATGGTACACACATTTCTTGCTAGAATGACATCTAGCCTCTGAGTGCCCTAGGTTGCATATAAAAACTGTTGAAACATCATCCGCAGGACCGCAAGGGATGTCGCCAAGAGGAGGAGTTGCGTAAGTAAATATGCAAGGACTATAGATTAGCCAAACACATTTCCATAGCTTCCCGAACCAAAAGAATACAAATTCAAATGAATATTGAGAGATCTACAAAGGAGTTGGCCACCCCCCTCAACTGTGTCCCATTATACATAAGTACTCTAACATCCCAAAAAATGTCTACTGTGAGTTCTATGCCTCAACGACCCATCACACAGACCAATGCAGAGCTTTGGATGCACTCGCTGATAGATTGGACAAAACCTCTTACATGGTAAACGAGGCTCCGCAAGGATGAGGAGGGCCAAAAAGGAGAGGGGGTAGGATAGGTGGAAGAGGGCCCCTGAGATGATACAACTGTGATCAAGAGGGCCATGTTGCAAGGGAATGCCCTTTTCGAAGAAGGTCGTGGTTCTCTCAGTGCAGAGTAAATGCACATGCCACAGAAGACTGTCCCAAATTAATAAAAAGGTGGGAAAAAAGGAATAGGCAGCGAGGCACTAATTTGGTCAATGCAGAGCTCAAATTGTCGGAGGTACAACTTTTACTAAGTGTGGCCATAATAAACAGAGGAGGAAAGAAGATGGGAGAATATGCAAGAGAAATGGAGCCATTAAAGTTGATAAAACCAACATCGCCAAAGAAATCCTATGACTATGAACAACAAAAACATTACTTTAGAGAAGCGGTGGAGATGTTTTCAAAATTAGGCACCCACAGAGATCTGCAACATATACCACCAACGAAAGAAGGAGAAAAGGCTACAATAACATGTATGCCAATAAAAGAATGGTTTAGAATATTCCCGAGCATCATAAATGATGTGAAGATAGTTGCGGGATGAGGAATGGAGCATGCAAACCGAATCAATGCTAATCTTCTAGAGAGGCATGTGCGAAG
Source organism: Pinus albicaulis (assembly GCA_034641835.2). Lineage (NCBI taxonomy): Eukaryota > Viridiplantae > Streptophyta > Pinopsida > Pinales > Pinaceae > Pinus > Pinus albicaulis. The sequence goes on along the minus strand of CM076584.1, from coordinate 820,353,831 downwards.
GGTGAAAAGAAATAAATGACGGATAGGAAAGAAATTACAGATAAATGCGCAAGTTGCGGGGTTCCAAATAAGGGATATAATGCTTGATTTAGGTTCATATGTTAATATAATTCCAAGAAAAACATGGGAGGTGTTAGGAAAGCCTAGATTGGTATTCTCTCCCATACAGTTGCATATGGAAAATAAATATTGTATTGTACCAGTGGGGAGATTAGAAGATGTTGAGGTTGATGTGACAGGGGTTAAGACCTATACTGATTTTGAAGTGAGTGATATTATGGGTGATAAATATCCATACCCAACCTTGTTGGGGATTTATTAGGCCTTTGAGGACCACACAATCATTGAGTTAAAGAAAGAGGTAATGATATTCAAAGACGGATAAATCAGAGTGGTTCAACCATTAGATCCATATAGAGGGCCTCGGTACATAGAAACCGTCGACACTAGAGAAGATGCGGGAGCCCTAGAAAATGTATACCAGATGACAGAAGGAAAAAGAGAAGACTATATTAACCCAATGACAGAGGGGACAGTAAGGTGTCAGAGCGTTCAAATCTCTGAGGTGGGGTCTGGAGTCGCGTGGGATGATTGGAAGCATGGAGGGTATGAAGTCAACACCAAAGGGTGCACTTCCATTCGAAGAGTCAATTGGATCAGTACACAGGTAAGAGGTTACCCCACTCTTACTAGCATGGAAAATTTCAATAATTTTATCAACAAAGTAGATGATATTTTCCCACAGGAGCATAAAGTTCCTCTAATGAATATGGAATTTCAATAAAATTCAGCGAGGTGGTGGGGAAACCACCGCAAATACCTTCATATTTGGGAACATGTGGCGAAGGCCTTGAGAACTAGATTCCAAGCATCAATGGGACACTAATTTATTTAGCAATTTCAGAGCTCAAATGTTTTATGGTCCCATGACCATATAAAATACTAGGACTACCCCAAATTCTTGTGGGTACATAATGTTTTGCACTCACTGGACACAATCCTGCAAGAGTGGTATGTTACAGAAGAGAAAAAGAGACAAAACAATAATTGGGAACTATTGGTAGATAGGTTTGTAAATATATTTTCCTTTGAGGAAGACACTCAACAGTTAACAGACGCCTTGTAGGCCATGAAAAGGATTCTATTCTCCCCAGGGCCTATGGACACTACGGAACAACCTTCTTTAAGTTAGGTACCTGAATCAAGCTACTGAGAGGCAGTGGCTTGTGGTAAGGTAGATCAGGAAATGGATGATGATGATATGGAAAAACAGATACATCTGTTGTTTGAAGAAAAGGAAGGGGAGCAAAGAATTGGAGATGAGCCCAATACATAGGTATTGCACTTATTTCCGCTCAAGATAAAAAAACATAATATCAGGAATGCCGAGAAGCCCAAGTTAGCTTCCATCGGTGAATATTGGGATGAAGAAACAACAAAAGAGATTTTTTATCTACTGACCGAATATGAAGACTTATTCCCCTTGTCTGTAGCAGAACTAAAAGGCATCAAAGGAGACTTAGGGGATATGCACATATTGTTGAAACTAAAATCCAGACTGGTGAAACACATGCCATATTGGTTTAACCTAGAGTAAAAGAAAAAGTGAAGAAGGAGATAGAAAAAAATGTTGGATGCGGGGATGATATTCTCAGTTGAGGAAGTAGAGTGGGTTAGTCCCAAAGTCATACAAAACAAAAAATAAAAATCGGAGATATGAGTATGTATAGATGATCGGAGTCTAAATAATGCATGTGTGCATGATCATTTTCCTACAACATTAAGTGATGAAGTGCTGGATAATGTAGTAGGGAATGAGGCCTATTCCTTCAGAGATGGGTTCTTGGGGTATCACCAGGTCAGGATAACTGAGGAGGACAAAAATAAAACCATGTTTACCACTAAATGGGGTTCATATGCGTATGATGTGATGCCTGTTGGATTAAATAATGCACTGGCGACGTTCTCAAGGATAGTCATAGCAGCATTCAGAGAATAAATATATAGATTCCTGGAGGTTTACATGGATGACTGGACCACATATAGTATGTTGTAGAAACATGCAAGTCTGTTCCATATAATTTTTGATTGGTGCAGGGAGTTGTAGATCTCTCTAGACATAAAGAAATGCATTTTTGCAGTCCCCTTTGGAACATTGTTGGGTCATGTAGTGTGTAAGGAGGGAGTGTGTGTGGACCCTGCCAAGGTTGCAGTAATGATTAATATGTACCCTCCGGAGAATGTTAAGCAACTGAGGTCTTTGCTGGGGCATACAGGCTACTACAGAAGATTTATCCGCAACTATGCCTGCATCACTGCCCCATTGGAAAAGTTGCTAAGGAAACCAAAATAGGTCACGTGGACTGAGGATTGTAATAAAGCACTGGACACACTAAAAGAGGAACTAGCTAGTGAACCTATCTTGACATACCCAAACTGGTATACGAAATTCTATGTGCACATTGATGCTTCAGGTATTGCATAGGGGGAAGTGCTAGTGCAACCTAGGGAAATAAATGTAGACCATCCAGTATATTTTTCAAGTAAAAAACTGTAAACTACAGAGAAGAAATACACGAACATAGAAAGGGAATCTCTTGTGATGGTTTACTCCCTCCAGAAGTTTCGCCACTACTTTCTCAGGGGTCCCTTCAAATTATTTACACACCACTCAACATTAAATTATATGGTAAAAATACCAGTGCTGGAAGGCATAATCTGTAGATGGCTATTACTGATCCAATATTTCAAGTTTGAGGTTATAGTGAAGTAGGGGAAATTAAATGTGGGGCCCAACCATATATCAATAATGGAATCAAGAGATAATGGTGGACTAGTCGAAAATCAACTACCAAATGTGGATTTTTTTTGCGTGGAGGCTATTTAGATTACTTGGAGAAAATAGAAACATTTTTGGCTTCAGGAAAGTGCTCGGAACAATACACGATAGTGTAAAAGGAACAATTAGTCTTTAGGGAAGCCGACTACCAAATCATTGTAGGCCATTTATACAAGATGGGACTAGACCAGGTATTGAGAAGGTACATATTAGACCACGAAAGACCAGAAATTCTCTGGGAATGTCAGAATGGAGTTTTCAGAGGACATGTTGGAGGAAACTTTACAACAAGAAAAATACTACAAGCAGGGTTATAGTGGCCTACAATGCAAAAATATGCTAAGGAGTATGTAAAGAAGTGTGACGTGTGTCATAGAAATGGAAAACCTTCACACAGGGATAAACTACCATTATAACCCGTCAGAGTGGTACATAAATTTGAAAACTAGGCAGTTGACTTAATAGGACCTATAGCCCCTATTGCATGCCATTCACAGGCAAGGCATATCATAACCACAACTGAATATCTGACCAGGTGGGCGGAGGCAACACTAGTAAAGGACTATACAACAGATACAATAGCTAGGTTCATTTTTGAGAACATCATTACAAAATTTGGCTATCCAAGGATTCTGACAAGTGATCAAGGCACAAATTTCATCAATGCCATAGTCAAATCGATGCTGCAAAACTTTATGACACAACACCATAAATGTACTCTGTATCACCCACAGGAAAATGGGACCGTATAAGAATTCATTTTTTTTTTTTGAAAAGGGCCTAACAGTAATTTACAGTGCCAACTGGGACGACTGGGATGAGAGAATTCTAGCTACGTTATGGGCATACAGGACAACAGTGAAAATATTTCAAGATTAGTAATCAGACACCATTCCAGTTGGTGCATGGAAAACAAACGGTCATACCATCAGATGTAGTTTTTCCTAGTCTATTTATTGCTACAACAACTCAGGTGTCCGAGGAAGAGTCTATAATAAGGCGTCTCCAAGAATTTCAAGAGTTGGAGGAATCAAGGTTCCTTGTGGATTTACACCAATCAGTCCAGAAGCAGTGCCAGAAACCTTGGCATGATCAACATATTAAGAAAAAGAAATTCAAAATTGGTGGTCGTGTACTATTCTATGATAGAAAGTTCCAAATTTTTTGAGGGAAACTCTAAATGCACTAGATGGGGTTGTTTTATGTCATAGAAATCCAAGGTTGAGGAGCTATAAATCTCGCACAATTAGATGGAGTAGTACTGCATTGTTGGGTGAATGGCAGACACTTGAAGCCCTTCCATGAATGATCGATTAAAATTTTATTTAGAATAAACTCTTGCACTTGAGAAAATTCTGTAGGTTAGGTTAGTCAATAAATCTCTTGCACCCGAGAGACATTTGTAGGTTACGTGAGTTTATTTCCACAATTTTATCACCCGATAAATAACGTCTCCATTGCAGATATTCCACCGCTGAATTTTTATGGCATGGGGACCATACCGCAACCAATTGTGATTGGGGGAGTACCGTACATAGTGGCATAAACCATCATTTCATCATAATTACCCATCATGTAGGTGTCATTCTGTAGCGTCAGTAAAAAATCTGAAAATATTTTCTGCAATTAGAAACATCACTTCGTAATATATTTCCCACATCAGGCTATAATAATTTCCCATCACATACGGTAAATTTCTAAGACCACTGTCAGCAGCATCAGAGACCACCTCACCTAAGGTAAATACCCACACGATTGTAGCCACAGAAGAAACTTGTAAAATTAAATAGTAATCGAGTCACATTAGCTCCTAGCGTGCCAAAAATCCTACTTATTCTATATGGAGGAGGAGAAAACCACAGTGCTAGAAGACAAAGAATTGGACGATAATTGAATTTTAGTAACGATTAGTAACAACACACCCACAAAATTCTGAAGTTGCAGACCAGAAGTCACAGTAGTATACCATAGAATAGGTAGCATGAAGAAGACAATAGTATCAGAGCTGAAGCTCGACTAGAGAATTCAGAAATTAAAGGCACTGATAGGGTAATACGACAATGGAACATTGATAGACATAGAATTCACAGTTTCATTTCAGTTTCCAACACTAAAGAGGAAGGTTTACATTGAAAACTATGTTAAGGAAGGTTGCAGTGATGTAGCTCAGGTCCATCCAGATTTCCGAGGAATCCATAGGTCTACAATTCTCCATATGCGAAGCCCAACAATGTTTGACACGCAAGGAGAAACAATGCAATGCACAAAGCTACTGATCAACATAATTTAAAACAATTGCCTATGGCTCGGGAAGGAGATAAAGATTCATGCAAAGGACATTCACCGTCTCACCATGCTATCAACGATAAGGTGTGATGTGGCCACGACCTTCCAAACCACCTCCAAGAGAGCGAAGAAGGTGGGAGAGCAGGATTATTACAAAAAATATGACACTAAGAGAGGAGGAAAAGGGGAAAATATAGGCTTGATTAACACGTGAAAAGTAAAATTTCCATGCTATTTGGTTGTAGGAGAGACCATGAGGCATTATACCAAATGGGAGTGCACACTCGACACTATATGAATTTCAGATCAATGCGCGCAAGGGGAACAACTCAAATGGTGTGCTTTCCTGCTGCAGGAACTCTTCGAAGCCTGTGAGGAAAAATTTAGAAGGGCCACAATATTCATTTATAGATATTTGATAATGGCGCTAGCCATTTGGAAGTGGTGCCCGCCAGGGAAGAGGCCACTTGCAGACATAAGTGAAGACCAACCATTAGCCCTTAGGTATAAATAGTGGAGAGTCTCGGGGGATCCTAATATAAAGGACATAAATGAAGAAGCATTTACATAATGGTACAAGCATCTACTAGATTTTATACGCGCCCAACAAAAAATTCCCAGGATGTTGTTGTACGAATAATTCTATAAAATATGGTTTGGAGTCTCGCATGGTAATATGTGGCTCAAACCCCACTACGTAGCGATAGATACATTTAAAAAGAGACCGTTGAAATTCCAGTTAACAAAGGAGTCTTTTCATACGGAGGTCATGTCATGGCTAGGAGTATTAGGGGAGATTCAAGACAAGAAGCATAGATATTATTTTGATTCCATGGTTCCCCAGTCGCTTTCACGAGAGACATTGATAGACGTAGCTCAACGAATCTCTCAGATACAACTCCAGCCACTACTGCAAAAACTGGACACAAGGGCGCAAGCATTCAACAGTGTAATGGTAAGTATCAGAGCTGTGAGCACTCCCTTTCTTTCGTTTAATGAATTCCAAGTTTTCAATACTGTGTCACCTTTGATTACGACTATGGTCCTCACCACTCTCCCCTCCACCACCCTCCATTCCCAATCTCAGCCGAAAATCATTCCCTTTCAAAAAAACAAATAAACCAAGCCACCCATCCCAGGCCCCAAAGGAAAAAGGGCCAAAATCATAAAACCTACCCAAGTTGTGGACTTAACAAAGGATGACCCTGTACAATAGATAAGTACAAGAATTACTATTACTGAATAACAAGAGAAAGGTACCCAAACTCCCTTAGCTATGTCTCAAAAAAATACTTCATCATCCCAGGGGACCCTAGCCTCCTCCCAAAACACCTCGAATTCATCACTGCACACCTCCCATACTTCCAAGGACTCTTCAACCCACACCTCATCCAGTTCTGCAACCATTTCTGAAGAAATTTCAATAGGAACGGTGATGACGATTGATACCTAGGAAGAAGTTAACTCAAGTACTTCCCAGGTAACCAAGGTTAACCCAGCCTTGGTATAGTTGAGACCTTTCCTTAATTTAATTATTCAAATATACTTACCAATGGTTGAAGCCACACTAAGAAAAACCCCTTTTTATGGATTTCTGCAATCCCTACTAGAATTTCCTCCATTCATATCCATTCCTCCATACACCCTTAGTCTAAACCAAAATCAAACCCTGATCATGCTACCGAATCAACCAAAATCCATGCAGGAACAATCTGACTGATCCATTTCTAGCGGCCAAGCAATCAGAGAGAGGAATCCAAGTCCCGAGGTGATGAGCAATGGGCACCTCTAGGGTTGGACACCAAGTTAACTGTTCATTTTCATAAAAGTAACAACACATCACGTAGAATCCCTGCACAATGATTTGGTTCAGAATCAAAAACACCAACAACAACAGGTACTAGCACTTACATAATAATGCAACTAGCTGCAAGAAGAAAGGGACACCCTTAAACAACAACTTGATCACATCATTGAGAATTTACAAGGACTATGGCCTACAATAGTAGAGATAGTGGAGGCTACCCCAACAGACATGTGGGCATGTGATATTGTGAAATGCTCCCTCCATGTTAGGGCAACATGTACAAACTTGAGAAATACAAATGAGGAACTCCAACAAGCCCTATCAGCCAGACCTGCACTGTAAGATCAAATTACGGTCTACGCATAAAAGATAACCCAAAAGAAGGAACAAATAAATCAGCTCAAGGGGACACTAGGAAGTACAATCACTGAGGTGTATACATTTCTTGAGAAAATCCATGAATGCTCAAATTCACTAGCCATGAAAGGTAAGACTATATCTGAGAAATTGCACAAACTCGTTACAAAAATCAAGGGGACCATCGACCCAACTCCCTGCAGAAATTTATATGACCAGAATGATGGTTTACATATGCAGATTCAAAGGATCGAAGAAAACTCCACCAAAACCAAACAAATCCTTCGCGACCTCAGGCCTTCGATCAAACAGAAATCATAACTTATTCAATAACTAGTCTCCAATTCAGAACCTCAATACATTGCAACATTCACATACCTACCACAACTAGTCGATGCCACTCATGCATGAAAGGTGGTTCACGCTACAGACACATTGATGAATACTTGGTAGGAGGCTATCATAGACTTGCTTGAACTCAAGACAGAGGCCATAAATAAGGTCCCGGAGTTGGGGTCTTTATTTTGAGGAATGAGACCCGAAGAAGGTTCAACAGGGGAAAGCAAGAGCAAAAGCAGACTAGCAGAGGGGCGCAATAGAGGATGACATGGAGACCACCCCATCTGGGGAAAATTGACTCGTGACGGTTCAATATCTTGTGGTTAGGGCCTGTTAGGGCATTTTTTTTGGAAAAATCATGAAATCAATTTTTAAGTTGCATATTTTTGTTTCATAGACAACAAGTCGTGAAGAGCCATTGCGGGTTGCAAAGATCCGTTGAGGGTTGCAGATGGCTATTGGGAAGGTGGCGTAGTGTGGACAGGAAGCGGCAAAAGTTACAAGAACAACTGATGTCAAACAAAAAGAAAGACTCCAAGAAGCAGAGAAAAGCACAGAACAGAATGAGGAACAACGGATTACAGCAAGGCAGCCAAGTGGAAAAATAAGCAAAGACTTCCAATGCTGAGAGAAGACGGTAGATAAGGAAGGAAAGGGAGGAGTCATTTAGTTCTGTTGTAGTTTTTGTTGTGAATAGAGCTCTGCAAAGACTTTGATACTGAATGTAATATGATATAATGGAATATTAACATAATACAAAGATGATTTTTGTGGTCATTATTTGTGTACTAAATGAATGTCTAAGAGTGTATGGTGTTTTATGGGATTACTTAAAATTTTTATGATATCTCTATTTAAGGTGTTCGATATGGTAGATCCCTTCATAGAATGTTATGTAATAAGAGTTGTTTCATGCATAGTCATAGTGTATTGATGTTAGATAATAGAGGGCTATCTTCACTGTGGTGTTGTGGTTATGGTTCTCCTATCTTAGTAAGGTCACGACACGCCTCGGGTGAGACTCCTTGCTCTACTTTGAACAAGGTGAAAATATAAGAATTTTCCTAGAATATATTGGGATCTTGTTGGCCCGTGAGCCCATTCCTGGGTCTTTCCCAAAAGCCAATTTTTCGCCAACAACAACTAAACCTTTGAATTCTGATAAAAACCCTAGACCTAGTTTCCTAACTATCATTCCTATCCAGAAAAACTCCAAACAAAAAAAAACTCTAATCTACTGAGCATCATAAATAGCCTAAAAAATTATAATAAGTGATCCTTTTGACTACAAAGTGAAATTGAGAGAGCCCTCTATGGTCTTGGTAGGGCTAGCTACCTAACCTAAAGGTTGGTCCGTGGTTACCTTCCTTCATCTCCATTCTCAGCCTTGGGAAGCAGGGGGGAATGGTAAAAGGACCTGGGCGCTGGTTACTTGAGTGGTTGGGATGGTTCCTTGGAGTCTTTTTGATGATGTGTAAGGTATGTATGATGTGTTTCCATAGGTTTCTCTTCCCTAAGGTCAATTAGGAGGTTGAATCTGATCATAGTAGCCTATAGTCACATGTTTACCCCTGTTGGCCGGTTACCTGGGCAGATATGGGAGGATGGTGTTATGGAGTGGTACCAGAGCATGGTTCACCTCTTGGACTAGATGGGTGGTATGCGTTGGTGATGCATTCATGTAAGTTTCAAGTGTGTTAATCATCCTTGTGGTCTATATGCTTGTTTCTTATGCATGGTGTCGGTCATGGTTGGAGTGATGTCGCCATGTGAAAGAGGATGTTGTTGTTGTGAAGTGTGTCATCATGAGTGTATGGTTGGTTATGCATTGTTGTGTGTTGTAGTGCTTACATGTCTTCACATTTTCATTGGTGTGGTTGACGTTTTCATGCATGAGGTCATAGTATGTGTAGTGATATGGTCATCCAATGATGACTAGTCTCTAGCTAGAATGTTGTTTATGTGTTGGTACATTATTTTTTATATACCTATATGTTGTTATGATTATGTTTGCACATGTATCACGCTGATTTGTATGATATTGCAGATGAGATATCCTCCCAAAATTATACTAAGGTACATTTTTCTATTATGATTTGGTTTAGTTGACATATTATGCCTTGCAAGAAAGATCAAAATGAATAGCAAGATGGTAGACTACAAAGACTCTCCTTGTGAATCAGATGAGAATCAAGGTGGGAACTCTTTTGATTTGGCGACACATTGAGAATCTTAAAGGAAGAAATAAGGAGTTGTAAGGCCAACAATGATAGGATCATACAGACACAAGAGAAATAAGCATAGGTTAATGTAATACTTTTTTAGAGCTTGTTAGAATTGCAGCGACAATGGCCACTTTGGATTAGCCATGGACGGGAGGACAGAACCAATGGGGCATATGGTATTAGGTCTCCTCATAGACATCAATTGGATAGAGCTGACACAGTGAGAGATGTCAGGCTAATGGACATTCCAGATAGGAGGGGTGATGAGTACAAGTACTACTTCATTTTTGGTTCAGATAGACATTATGATCACCATCGTTATCATTCTTATAGGAGGAGTGATAGGGGATACTTTCCAGATTAATTTAAGAAAGAAAAAAACACCTTCTTTTGATGGGGACTTGAAGAAACCAGAAGAGGAAGAATCCTGGAGACTTGGGATGAAGAATTTATTTGAGTTGCATAATTGCAAAGATAATATGAACGCCAGAGTAGCTATCTTCAACCTTAGAGGTAAATCATATATCTGGTGGGAAGATGTGAAGCGGGTCAGAAACATCATGACAAAGGACTTGAGTTGGCATGAGTGAAAGAGGCTTATTCAGGATGAAATACTTGTTAGAAAGGTACTACGATAATAAGGCCAAATAATTATATGAGCTAAAGATGGGATCGATGACAGATGAGGAGTACAAGATTAAACTCCTTGATATATTGAGGTATGTAGAGTATCTTGAATATAAGAAGGATAAAGTTCAGTGATTTTTCAGTGGTTTTCCATTAACATTTAGAGATCATATTGCGTATGATGAGCCTCGGTCACTTGAGGAAGTCATTAGGAAGTTGAAGCATTTCTATGAATAGTAAAAGCATAAGAATGAATATCAGCAAGGATAGAAAGGGAAGGAACATGGTAAAGGTAAATTTTAGCCTAAGAGAGAAAGGCCTCGGAATGCAAAAGAGAAAGAAAATGTGGCACCACAAAATAATTTCAATGCAACTAGACAGGTACATGGATCACAACAACATCCTAAAGGTGATGGTACTAGATGGTTGGAGTTTTATTCATGCGGCAAGGAACACCTTAAGAGATATTGTCCATAGAATCAGAGTGGTATGCATCAAATATATAGTGCATAGGAGGCGTAGACTGTTGGGGATATTAGGCAGAGTATTCCTTGTAATTATTTATCAGTGGAAAACAAGTAGGCATCACTAGGCATCAATCATTGAGATGGACAGTGAGATTTGTGATCATGTTATTTCTATTTTGATTGACCTTGATTCTAATTATAGCTATGTTAGGATTGACTTGGTGGATAAATTTTTCCTTAATAAAGAAGTGCACGCAAAATCTTGGTTAGTGTAGTTGGCTATAAGTATGAATAAAGTAGTTCACCATTGGGTAAGAGCTTGTGCATTTGAGTTAAATGGTATGCCTATAGTAGCAAACTTGAACTTATTTCCATTGGGATAGTAAAATATGTTATTGGGTATGGATTGGTTATACATTCATAGGACCAAGGTTTATTTTTATGACAAATCCATTGAGTGCTTGGATGAAAATTGGGAGCCAAGAGTCTTACGGGGAAAGAAGAAAGCCACCTAAGTTAGGATGGTTACAACTACATAGGCCATGCATAGTCGCAGGAAAGGGTGTGTATTATTTATAGTACATATTTATAGTGACAAGGGTAAGGAAGTTGAAGATGCAGATGTTTTGAGTAGGTACCTAGTTCTACAGCAGTTTCAGGATGTGTTTCCAGTAGAGATTTCAGAGTTGCCACTTGTAAATTTTCGTATATGTTCCATGCTTGATGTAACTTTACTTTTATACTCGATATCAAATAGAAATCACATAAACATGAAAGTAAAATGCTGATAGAACATACCAATAGATTGATGGAAGACAAGCCAACAATACACTTAACTTGATCAGCAAAATATATGTGTTGTGGTGCGATACAATGGTCAATAGGATGCTTCAACCAACAAATTCTCCTCAGTATCATCCAACCAGAATGTGTCACAGAACCCTCTCAGATAGCTCTACAATGGTCAACCCAAAGTCAACAAAAGTTAATGCTATCCATTCAATGGTCAACGCAAAACAACAACAACAGAAAGTCAATGCAGCCAAGTCAAATTCAACATCTAGCGTCGGTTTTTGTGCCAAAAAATGTGGACTGTAGAGATCGAGGTTTTGGGAGAGTTTTGGGTGAAGTTTAACAAGCATTGACAAAATTCAATGCTAGTAAAATCTATGCTGAAAACCATAGATTAGATCTGAAACCCTAGTTGGTATTTTTCCCACGTTTGAGTGAAGAGAAGCCTCCAATATGATGATCGGACCAATCAGATGCAGTGAGAGAATGTGTGATGAGTGATTGTGAAAATGACCTCCAATGTTGACCTTTATATATCCATTAGTGAGGGTGTGTGACACATATGTTGGGGCTCCAAGCCTACATTACAATTCTAGCTGACCTTGCACATAAATGGAATTAATTCAAAATAAATGTTCTGCTCATCGGATCAAGATGATCTGTAGATTGATATTGAACCTTTTCGAAAGAGGAATCCAATAAAATATTTACATCATCATCTAAGCATCACAACATGGATTTTGGACATAGTTTCTCAAAACTAACACTCCCTCTCTAATAGGGAGAACTCCATCCGCCTGTGCCATCCAAAAATCATGCATCATCTCGCTGTAACATTCTTTGCTGGATTCTTTATTTTAGAAAAAAAAGGTGAGTCATAAAGACATCACTCTCGGCTGAAAAAATCAGCTTGGAGGTTCGAAATCTCTATAGGACTCAAAGGAGTCACATACCAACTCGAAGTTCATTTAACTAACTCGAAGTCAGTTGGAGGTTCGAAACCTCACTTGGACTCAAGAGATTCATATACTAACATGAAGTTAGTTTAACTGACATGAAGTTAGTTGGAGGTCCGAAACATCCCTAGACTTGATCTCATATCAAGTGTTTGGACACGTTCCATCCTAGACATAGAGAGTATGGAAATCTTCGATGCATCCATGTTCCATCAGGGCCTCTTCGATGCATCCATCGGTGTTTGCATCCATCAATAGGATTTTCTAGCACAAGACAAGCAGCACTGCCACTCAAATTCATAAATTTGAGCTCCATCGGTGTCGACACAGACTTACAGTCCACCATTCCAAATATTTCCAGCAACTTCACAATATATTTTTCTTGAGAGAGGAAAATTTCACCAGGTATCTGCCAAACCTCTAGGCCTAGGAAGTAATGCATCAGTCCTAGGTCCTTCATCTCTAACTCAGAAGCAAGATCCCTCTTACACTGATGAATGAGAGGGTCGGTACCTATCAGGAAGAGATCATCCACATAGAGAACCAGAATCAGAGGCTTTTCTCTATCAACCTTTAAGTAAAGGTTCAAATAATCATTACTAAAAGTGAAGCCTAGCTTCATAAAGTAGCTATCTATCCTTTCGTACCAAGCCTTGGGGGCTTGCTTCAAACCATAGAGGGATTTCTTAAACCTGCATACATGGGTGTCTCTATCCTTGACTTCGAACCCCAGAGGTTGCTCCACATACACCTCTTCCTTTTATCAAACCAAGGCAGAAGGTGACCTCTTACGCCCATGTGATGAAGATTCTCACATAAAGGAAAAATATCGAGAGGGGGGTGAATCGCATTTACCGCATAATCAAATCTTTTTACTTTTCATTCCTTAGAAACCCATACGCTACTTTCCTTCAAGAACTAGCGTATATACGCGGATCCCCCTTTATGAAACTAGCGTATACGTAGATTTAGATCCGTCATTAAATCTTCACTTATATTATTCCATCATTCATTCATCGTATGTTCAATAAATAAACATGTGGCAAAGAAGAAATCGCAATAAACCATCACACAAAAGCATCACACATGAACACCGGGATTTTTAGGTGGAAACCCAAATCGGGAGAAAACCACCGCTGCAGTTGCTCAGCCTTCAATATTTTATTATAGAGAAAACATCTTACAACATATGTGCTGGCGCAGACTTGACCAAAGACAATGTGGTGCCCTGAAATAGCGTCAGCCTCTCCCGGAAGGGAGCTCCAACCCCCCGACCAAGCGAATGCCTCTCCCCGGAAGGGAGCCACGCGCCTCGATCTCATGCGACTACCTCACCCTTGAAGGGAGCTACAACCCCCGACCGAAGGCGCAACCTTCAAGACCACCTCTGGACTGATCTTCACACCGGATCCAACAACTTCAATAACACCACCGTGTGCCACATTTCATCATATTTCCAGATCGGACTCTTTTCCAAACTTTTACACAAACATACATCACTGGGCCGTATACTTAACAACACAAATATCGTAGCAGTGTTAAACACTGACACAGCAGAACAGATCGGATATTTCATACCCTTTTCTTCAGCAAACCCTAGTTTGCATACGCGCTTTCACTTCACTGATGTCGCGTATATACGCGCTTCCGTCCACACAAACCAGCGTATACCTCAGTGTATATTTTATTGCGCATACGCGCTTTCTCTTCGCTGAAGCCGCGCATATACGCGCTTCCTCCGCGGCGAAGTAGCGTATAGATCTTCAATCATTACAGAGCAGCATACTTCATCAGATCAGATATTCAGTTCAGATCTACCCTTTTGCTTCAGACATATGTTCGCCTAGATGCTCGCCTCATCACAGATCTAAGCCTTCCATAATCAGATCTAGCAAATACAAGAGCAATTCAGATCTAGATCCCCTTCTTCATCATTGGTGCATCATACATTCAGATTTATCATTCAAGTGTAACCCTTTCCATTCAGATATACTTCAGAGAGAAGTATTCATTCAAGCTCAGATATCTTGCACCCACACTCATGATTTTCACAATGAATTTCTTCTCCTTATATAGGTTTACCCTTTTCAATACCATGAGCCCCTTTTTCAATACCATGGGCCAAAACAATACCATGAGCCCAAAACTACCTGGACGGGGTCAATTAGGCGGATCATTACCCAATACAATGGGTCAATACCATGGTGGTTACCCCTGGTTTTGCACTTTTTGAGCGCTTTACCCCATACGCGACTTGGAACGTTCCTTTCCGCGTGCATACGCGACTTTCCCTAGGATAATCCGCGTATACCAAGAAACATACTCTTTTTCATCATAGAATTAGCACATGCTGAATTCCTTTCTTCATTTCCTTCTGTACACACTGTAGATACATCAGATTTGGTTCATCAAACCATATTCTATCAAGCACAGCTTCATCAAGTAAGTTGCCATCATCTTCATCAAGAGGGTTGCCTTTCAAGGACAACATTCACCATCATATTGCTAACAAACATTATTTACCAAGTCCATCACATCTAGAATAACTTCATCAGGTGGATTGCCATCAAGGACAACACATGTCAACAGTCGCATGTCTTCATCTTCATTCAGTGGGTTGCCATCAAGGACAACACTCTGCATCATATTTCCAACAATCTCCCCCTTTCGACTTGATGGCAACCACGATGGTGTTTGGTTACCACAACAGATAAGTATATTGACACCATGTCACTCTCCCAATTCTTTGACACCATTATCTGCATTCAAACACCATGTCATTCTCCCCCTTTGACATCAAGGGCAAAGGGCGGATCAAAAACCAACATACTCTCCCCCTTTTCTCCTCATGTAGAAGAAGCGTTCTGCAGATCTGATGTATACTGAAGTGACCAAGCTCCCCCTGAGTTCATGCTGAATCTTGAAACATATTTTTCAATGAAGTACATGACTCTATGACATTCCTATCACCAATGACTCATACTTACATCAAAGATTCATCCAAGTGGATTTACATATAAGACTCAAGTACCCTACCAAGTGGGTTTACACAATTCAACTCATCTACCCAACCAAGTGGGTTTACAAATTTGACAAGTCCTTACATGACTGAATATTACAATTTTACATCATGGGTCTCAACAAGACCTTTTCAACAAATTACAAAGATGACCATTTAAGACCAACACCAGAAAGTCCTTAAGAAAGAGAACATATTTCAGAACCATCATAATGCCAACATTGCATTATACTCAGCAAAGCTAATGCTCCCCCTGAATCTGTGCAACCAAGCAATCTTTCCAAATGACTAAGGCTCCCCCTTAGTTTGTGCATCCCGAAAACTTCCACCAACAAATCATCAAGGCATCTTCATCAAAACATTAGAAACAGAATTATGAGAACTGGAACACCACCAGAGATACCAAACAGCACTGCAGCTGTGCTGAAGAGAGCTGAACCAACCAAAAATTGTCAGCAATCAGTCATACGCGGTTTTCTTTGCAGGAACTAGCGTATATACGCGACTGTGTTTCAGGAAACCCACGTATCCCAAGCCATCTTCTAAATTTATGCAGATTTGTTCTTTTGACTGGCAGAGAATACTCCCAGCTTCTGTCTTAGATACTCGAACGCTTCCCTGGGCAGAGGTTTGGTAAAAATATCAGCAACTTGTTCTTTGGAGGGAACATACTCCAACTTCACCGTTTGCTCAAGCACTTGTTCACGTAAGAAGTGATACTTGATGGGAATGTGCTTGGTATTTGAATGCATAACAGGATTCTTTGAAATACTGATGGCACTTGTATTGTCACACTTAATGGGGACAGGAGGAGTACATTTGATTTGAAAATCTTGTAAGGTTTGCATCATCCAAAGGAGTTGAGTGCAACAAGATGCGGCAACCACATATTCTGCTTCTGCTGTAGATAAGGCAATAGAATTTTTCTTTTTGCTGAACCAAGATACTAACCGGGGTCCCATATAGAATGCACCACCACTAGTGCTTTTCCGATCATCAACACTTCCAGCCCAATCTGCATCAGTGTAAGCATGAAGAGTAAGATCAACATTCTTTGGATACCATAGACCAAAGTCTTGAGTTCCTTGAAGATATTTGAATATTCTTTTAACAGCCTGAAGATGAGACTCTTTTGGATTAGCTTGGAATCGTCCAACAATCCCAATAGCATGCATAATGTCAGGTCTAGTCCCAGTGAGATAAAGTAAACTTCCTATCATCGATCTATACTCTGGTTGATTCACTGTGGGAGAATCATCATTAGAACTGAGACTGCATCCGGTTATCATTGGTGTACTTATAGGTTTGCATTATTCCATGCCATACTTCTTCAGAATTTGCTTAAGATATTTTTCTTGAGATAAAAAAATACCATTTGCCGTTTGGTGCACTTGCAAGCCAAGAAAGAATTTTAGTTCCCCAAGTAAAGACATTTCAAATTCTTGCTGCATGACAGAAGCAAATTTTTGACTCAAAGATTCTTCGTTGCTCCCAAAAATGATGTCATCAACATATACAACCACAATCAATAGTTTATCATTTTCAATTTTTGTGTACAAGTTACTATCAGCAGATCCTTTTGAAAAACCTTGCTGATGAAGATATTTGTCAAGACGATAATACCAAGCTCTTGGAGCTTGTTTGAGACCATATAGAGCCTTTTTAAGTCTACAAACAAGATTTGCATCATTTCCCAAAATGAATCCTTCCGGTTGTTCTATATATACTTTTTCTTCTAGATCACCATTAAGAAAAGCAGATTTAACATCCATTTGATAAACTTTGATTTTTTGATAACTTGAAAAAGCAAGAAACATTCTTATGGCTTCAAGTCTAGCTATAGGAGCAAACATTTCTTCAAAGTCTATACCTTCTTGTTGAGTATACCCTTTGCAAACCAGTCTAGCTTTGTTTCTTACAACATCCCCATTCTCATTTAACTTGTTCTTGAAAATCCATTTAGTTCCAATGACATTTTTATCATGAGGTCTTTGAACCAAATCCCAAGTGTCATTCTTTTCAATTTGAACAAGTTCTTCATCCATGGCTTGCCTCCAACATTCATATTTGCTAGCTTCATTGACATTGTGTGGTTCAATTGTGGATATGAGTGCCAAATGATTAGAAGATCCTACAAGAGTTCTCCTTGTTCGTACACTAGATTCCTTGTCACCCAAAATTTGAGATTCAGGATGATTCTTTTGAACATATCTGGATGGAGCTTTTTAAGATAGATCATCTTTAGGTTCTTCATTGGATCCAGTGTCTATATCATTGCTATCCGATGTAGAAGGCCATATGTCGCTATCATCTTCTTTTGTTGTTTGTTTTTCTTCTTTAGGAGCTGCAGGAGACTCATCAATAACAACATCAATACATTCAACAACCTTTCGAAGCCTTTTATTGTTACATGTGAATGCTTTGCTTGACGATGAGTAACCAAGAAATATCCCTTCATCTGATCTAGGTTCAAATTTGCCAAGCTTTTCATCATTATTTTTTATAAAGCATTTACTTCCAAAAACCTTAAAATGCCTCACAGTGGGAGAATTGCCATACCAGAGTTCATATGGAGTTTTGTCATTATTTACCCGAACATGAGCCTTATTGAGAATGTTAACTACTGTATGTGCTGCTTCACTCCAGAACATGTCAGGAACATCAGAATCAGCAAGCATAGCTCTAGCCATTTGAACAATTGTTCTATTCATTCTTTCTGCTACACCATTTTGTTGTGGAGTGCCTGCTACAGAGAACTGTCTTTTAATGCCATGTTGTTCACAAAAATCAAATAATTCATTTGATGAATATTCTCCTCCTCGATCAGATCTAAGACACTTGATTTTTAGATCTAATTCATTTTCTGCCAATGCTTTGAAGCTCTGAAATTTTTCAAGTGCTTGATCTTTGTGTTTAATGAACCTGATCCAACACATTCTAGAGTAGTCATCAATAAATAAGATATAGTATTCTTCCCCACGTAATGACTTTTTCCTCATAGGTCCATAGATATCAGTATGAATGAGTTCAAGAGGCTTACTTGATGATCCTTCTTTGGCATTAAATCATACTCTGGTCTGCTTACCAAATTGACAAGATTTGCATATGGTACTTTCTGGAAGATTGACCTTGGGAAGATCACGAACAACTTGAAGTCTGCTTGCTTTGTTGATTTGAGAGAAACTCAGATGCCCCAGCCTTCTATGCCATAGCCAATTTTCTGAAGACTTGCTTAAGTAACATTGATCTATGCCATTTAGTACATACAGGTTGCTTGGATTTCTTTTTCCTTTTATAATGATTTTACCTGTATCAAGATCACGAACCATACATTCTTTGGAACTGAAGACCACTTCTGCTCCTTGATCACACATTTGACTAACACTTAACAGGTTATGCCTTAATCCATCCACATACATGACATCTTTTGCCTTCACCTTTTCTTTTAGAAATACTGACCCTTTTCCTTTAATTACAGCAGGAGTATCATTTCCAAATGTAACTTTCTTTTCCTTTTCTAGAGCATTATAAGTATGAAGTTTTCTTTTGTCACCTGTCATGTGTCTTGAGCACCCACTATCGATGTACCATTGATTTTCTTCACCTTCCGCAAATAATGCTATCCCACAATTTTCAACCGGTGGTTCTTTCTTTTTCCATATTTTAGAGCTTGAGGGAACATGTTCTTTTGGCTGGATCTTGTTCCTGCATTCAGATTCTTCATGGCCAAAGTTATTACAATAAGTGCATTCAACTTCACTTTGAAGAGGAGAAAAATTGTTATAGGTATTCTTATTTGGTTCAATATCCAACCTTTTTTTTCTTGCTTCTCTTGTCATGATGGTTTTATATGCAACACATTGGATAGCTTTATGACCAAAATTGTGACAAGTGAAACATTGCCCATTGAAGTAGAAATTTCTGCGATCATGGAATCTTCTATTTGAATTTACCTGTTGGTTGTAGTGTCTTCGAAAGCTATCCCTGTTAGTGTTCCTTGAATTGAGATGGTCCTGCTTTCCCTGTAGAGATCCTTTATTCCCTTGCTGAGTGGCTGAATGATGTAAACCACCTGTAACTGCTTTTAGATAGTTTGGTGCTTAAGTTTGAGAAGATTCTCCGGTAAATCCAAGACCTGTCTTTATAAGAGGAGAACATTGTACCTTGATGATCTTCACCTAAGGTTTCAGATCCTTTAGCAAATCTAAGATTCAAGATTTTTGCTTTCTAAACTTATTTTTTTTGACTTACCACTTCACATTCTAGTTTTTCAATATGCTTCTTTGCTTCTTCAAGCTGCTTTTCAATGGTCTCTCTGATTATCTTTTGTTCTTCTAAGTGTATTTTGAGTTGATTATTTTCTTCAAGAAAATCGTTTTCCTCTAGAGCATCCATAAAAGTATCCTTTTCTTCTTTTTGTTCAAATTCCATGAGAAGTATAAGATCTTCTTCACATTCTTCCTCACTATTAGATGACTCATCACTATCTTCATTAGCATAGTAACTTTTCTTAGAGCTAGATCGGTTCTTATTCCTTCTTACTACTTCTTTTCTTTTATAGGGACATTTTGCAGCATAATGACCAACTTTACCACACTCAAAACATTTGAAGGGAAGCTTACCTTTGAATCTTCCAGTACCTAGTTGGAGCTTTCTCACGAAGTTTGCTTCTTCTTCATCGGATACATAGCTGGATTCTTTGACAACCTCCTTTTGTAGATGCCTTAAAAGCAGCTTCTCTTATTTGAGAAGGACCTCCTTGTCTCATTTCAAAAGCAGTCAGAGTACCATGTAATTGAACAATAGTAAGCGATTGCAGATCTTGCCTTTCTTCAATAGCTGAAAATTTAGAGTCAAATTTTGAAGTCAAGGATCTTAAGACCTTTTCCACCAGAGTAGTATCAGTTATGGTTTCACCCAAATTTCTCATTCGATTTACAATATCATCCAGACGAAGAAAGAAACTGGCAACACTCTCATCACTATGCATCTTCAAATTTTCATATTCAATTCTAAGAGTTTGGAGTTTTGCACTTTTTACCTTTGTGTCTCCTTCATAGCTTAGAAGGATTTTGTCCCATATTTCTTTTGCTGAATGTAGCTGCATCACTTTAGCAAATTCTGATTCAGACATGCTTCCTAGCAAGACATTTACTGCTTTGGCATTGGTTTCATACTTCTTCCTTTCAGCTGCATCAGTAGGAATATTTGCCCGGTATTGATAACCTTCTTGCACGATTGCCCATACATCTGCACCAAGACTTTGTAGATATGCTTTTGTTCGTACCTTCCAGAAAATCAGATTGCTTCCATTGAATAGAGGTGGCTTTATAGACATCACTCCTTCTTGACTTCCCATTGCGACGGATCTCCTTCAAGCGATCAAGCTTCTGCAGAAGGACCACCCTCTGATACCAATTGTTGGGAAAAAATACTGAGAGGGGGGGGTGAATCAGTATTTACTGCATAATCAAATATTTTTACTTTTTCATTCCTTAAAACCCATACGCTACTTTCCTTCAGTAAACTAGCGTATATACGCGGATCCCCTTTATGAAACTAGCATATACACAGAGATTTAGATCTGTCATTAAATATTCACTTATATTATTCCATCATTCATTCATCAGATGTTCAATAAACAGTAAACATGTGCAGTAAGAACAGAATAAACCATCACACAAAGCATCACACATGAACACCAGGATTTTTAGGTGGAACCCCAAATCGGGAGAAAACCACCGCTGCAGTTGCTCAGCCTTCAATATTTTATTATAGAGAAAACATCTTACAACATATGTGCTGGCGCAGACTTGACCAGCACGCAGGCACCCACCTGCGCTCGTTTACCAGCCTCTCCTGGAAGGGAGCTCCAACCCCCCTGACTCGTTTACCAGCCTCTCCTGGAAGGGAGCTACGACCCCCCGATCTCGTTTACCAGCCTCACCTGGAAGGGAGCTACAACCCCCCTGACTGAAGGCTACAACCTTCAGCACCACCTTGGACCACGTTTCATCAATTTTCACACTGGATCCAACAACTTCAATAGAACAACACTTGCAAGCCACATTTCATCATATTTTCAGACTGGACCCTTTCCATACTTTTAAGCACAAACATACATCACCAACAGATACTTATCAACACAGATCAGATAGCAGAAACACAGCAGAACAGATCAGATATTTCATACCCTTTGCTTCAGCAAACCCTAGTTTTCACACGCGCTTTTACTTCACTGATGTCGCGTATATACGCGCTTCCGTCCACACTAACCAGCGTATACCTCTGTATGTATTTTTACCTCAGTGTATATTTTATTGTGCATACGCGCTTTCTCTTCGCTGAAGCCGCGTATATACGCGCTTCCTCCGCGGCGAAGTAGCGTATAGATCTTCAATCATTACAGAGCAGCATACTTCATCAGATCAGATATTCAGTTCAGATCTACCCTTTTGCTTCAGACAGATGTTCGCCCAGATGCTCGCCTCATCACAGATCTAAGCCTTCCATAATCAGATCTAGCAAATACAAGAGCAATTCAGATCTAGATCCCCTTCTTCATCATTGGTGCATCACACATTCAGATTTATCATTCAAGTGTAACCCTTTCCATTCAGATATACTTCAGAGAGAAGTATTCATTCAAGCTCAGACATCTTGCACCCACACTCATGATTTGCACAATGAATTTCTTCTCCTTATATAGGTTTTTCCTTTTTCAATACCATGAGCCCCTTTTTCAATACCATGGGCCAAAACAATACCATGAGCCCAAAACTACCTGGACGGGGTCAATTAGGCAGATCATTACCCAATACAATGGGTCAATACCATGGTGGTTACCCCTGGTTTTGCACTTTTTGAGCGCTTTATCCCATACGCAACTTGGAACGTTCCTTTCCGCGTGCATACGCGACTTTCCCTAGGATAATCCGCGTATACCAAGAAACATACTCTTTTTCATCATAGAATTAGCACATGCTGAATTCCTTTCTTCATTGCCTTCTGTACACACTGTAGATACATCAGATTTAGTTCATCAAACCATATTCTATCAAGCACAACTTCATCAAGTAAGTTGCCATCATCTACATCAAGTGGGTTGCCATTCATGGACAACACTCATCATCATAGTGCTAACAAACATCATTTACTAAGTCCATTATGTCAAGAATAACTTCATCAGGTGGATTGCCATCAAGGACAACACATGTCAACAGTCGCATGTCTTCATCTTTCCTTGCTAAGCTGCTATCAAGGACAATACCGCATCATATTTCAACAATATCTCCATCCTTGCATAGCGGCAAGGGATATGATAGATCAAATGGTGGAATATCGGGCCATAGCTTAAATATGTCATCATAGTCTACACCTTCCTTTGGAGAGAAGCCTCAAGCAACGAATCTTTCCTTGAACTTTTCGCACTACCATCAGATCCACATTGACTCATAACATTTCGAGGTGACAATAGCTTTGTCCTCCTGGGCTCTCAGATCACATCCTAGACATCATTCTTCATAATGGACTCACTTTATGCATAGCATCCTTACAAGCTTGATGCTTACGAATTAAAAACTTACAGCTTATATTGTATGATTGTGACTATATGCCTAGATACCCTTGGTATCTATTCGTCTTCGTTTCACGCGAATGTCCCCCTTGGGGTCACATGTCTCTCAGCATCCCTCAAGAGCATACTGATTCATGAGGGTTGTCTCTTCATTGAAGGAGGTGGACCAATATGGTCCATAGGTCCTTAAACATTGGGCATCATCTCATCCTTTTGGTTCTTTCCCGATTCCCGTACCTTATTTCATGATCTTCTCGCAGCTTGGAAATATTTATCACTTTCCGAGGGAAGCATCTTCATCAAAGGTAACATTGTAGCATATCTCCACTTTTATTCGACCGTAAAATAGACTCTATAAGCCTTGGAAGTTTCACTATAGCCCACAAACATTCACTTCTTCCTGTACATCCAACTTGCTCCTCTTCTCCTTCCTAAGACATTGAAAATACATGACAACCAAAAATCTAAAATGAGAGACGTTTAAGTTTCTTACTGCAGAAAACCTTCGGGAATTTTGGATCCTAGAGTGGAATTTAGGAATCAATTTTGTATATAAATAATGTGGTTCAACTTCTCTCCCATAGAAACTTCTAAGACCCTTGGTCACATAGCATGGCACATGAAACTTCCACAATGGGCTTGTTCTTTCTTTCGCCGATGCCATTTTGCACAACAATATATATGGTTGTGTCTACCTCTTGATGCCAACTTCTCTCCGTAAAATTTATTGAACTCATTCGTCTCATATTCAATGCCATTATCGGTCCTCAAAATCTTGACCTTCTTCTCTCCTCGTTTCTTTATTTTTCACCAAGGCTTTGAAAGTACGAAACCACATGAAAGCCTCATCCTTCTTATTCAAGAAGTATATCTAGGTCTTTTGAGAGAATTCATCTATAAACGCTGTATAATAAGAACATCCTCCCAACGATGTCACAAGTAGCATACTAGACAAAGGGAATGTATCAATTGCAAGACATCAGATGTCTTTGTGGCACCCGAGAGGAAAGGTCCCCTGTATGCTTTCCATGACAACCCCGAAATACACCTTCATGATCATTTTTGAATTCAGCATCCTCGTCACCACCTTCCTTCGTGAAGGGCTTTGTAATGAAGGTTTTCAAACATCTCATGCCACAGTTCGCCTTGATGACAGTATCACATGTTATAGCCTCGTGGACTTCTCCAACTCGCTAGAGTGTATCAACTTTGAAACCAATGGTGATTTCTTCCTTGAAACTATTCTTCGTATGCGTACCTTCCATCGAGGAAATTCCACATTGAAACCTTGTCTTCCATGGCTGAAATAGACACAAATTTCTTCTTCAAATCAGTTCATATAGTACATCTTGGGTAAATGGAGGACTTGAACTTGGAGATAAGTGGAGGGTCATTGTCCCTATCCCTTCATGGGATATGTGGCATTATCTCTAAGGATAATTTTTTAGATTAGTATCCTTCTCAACCAAATCAAAAAGTGCTTCCTTAGACCCAAATGAGGTTCCTCGAGGCACCACTATCAATCATTAATAGACATCCATAATGTTGGGTGGAGATGTAGAAGAGAGGGCAGTACATAAGAATGAATTCATTTATTTTATCATCAAGTCATCAACATATTCCTCACACTGAATTTCGACCTTGAAAGGTTTCCATTTCTACGTAAACTGTGAGGGATCCTTCCTCTTCCCTTTGAACATGTTGTTCCTTTCGATTGCTATTCCGTCTCATTATTGTTGTTGTCATCATCCCCAAGATAACTTTATTAGTGACTTATCTTAGCATAGTGGCCGGTCTCTTACATGTGAAAAATCTTCCTTTATTTTCCTTTGCGGCCCCTACTCTTACATGATTCCTTGACCACCATTGTTCTTCTTCTTAGCACGCAGCGTGAATGCGACATTACCTTCATTTTAATATTCCATCATTCTTGTCTCCGTTGAGTGCATCTCACAATACTTCATCAAAATCGTGTATCACATTATTATTCCGTAATGGTAGTAATGAAGACATGCCATTCGCAGGAGAGGCCTCCAAGTGTAGTGAGAACTACTTTCTCAATCACCTATTGTCTCCCCAATAGCCAAAATATTATTCCTCGATCTCGGCCAATTTAAGAAAATAAGATTAAAATGGATTCAACCGCCTTTCTTAATATTCTTCAATTGGTTCTTAAAGAAAAGGACTTTATTTTACTGTTGACCCGAATTTGACCTACTTATCATACATCTCCTCGGGATGTGCGGCAGCCTCGCAGATGGTGAAAACCGTACTCTTACGAATAGAATCGGGATGATAAACTTTGATTTGGTCTTCCGTTCTTATACTTTGACTTGGTGGCAACAGTATGTATGATGGAGGCTCTTGAATTTTACCTCGCACATAGTCTATGCCATCTTGGTCTTCCAACATTAAATCCAAAGACATATTCCCCGCATGAAAGTCGGCCTTTTCCAATCAATTTGTAATCAGATTTGAAGCCATTATAATTTTCTGAGGTAACCATGGGTCCTTTACAAATGCCATTTGTGTTGATTTCTCTCAATACAAATCAGATTTATATTCACACCTTTAGCTCGATACCATGTAAATTTTCATAGATTTTCTATGCTTGATGCAACTTTAATTTTATTCCTCGATATCAAATAGCAATCACATAAACATGAAAGTAAAGTGCTAGTAGAACATACCACATCGACGTAAGACAAGCGTAAATACACTTAACTTCGATCTACAAAATATATGTGTTGCCGTGGTGCATTATGGTGGTCAAAGGGATGCTTCAACCAAAGGAATTCCTCTCATGGTCACCAACTAGAATGTATCACATAACCCTCTCGACAACTCTACACCCGTCAACCCAAAGTCAACAAAAGTCAACGCTTTACAACACCAAAGGTCAACGCAAAACAACAACAGAGAAAGTCAACATAGCGAAGTCAAAGAAACATCAAGACTTGATTTTCGTGCCAAAAAATGAGGATCAAGGTGAGATCAAGGTTTTGGGAGAGTTTCGGGTCAATTTTACCAAGCATTTACCAAAGTCAATGTTGGTCAAATCTACGCCGAAATCCCTATACCGTATCTTAAAACCCTAGCCGCCGGTTTTCCAAGTGTGAGTGAAGAGACACCTCCAAGATGATGATCAAACCAATCGTATGCAGAGAGAGAATGTGTGATGAGTGATAGTGAAAATGACCTCCAACGTTGACTTATACATATCCATCGTTGAGGGTGTGTGACACATCCGTTAGGGCTCCAAGCCTACATTACAATTCCGGCCGACCTTGCACACAAGGGAATTAATTCAAAATAAATTTTTAGCCCATCAGATCAATATGATGTTTAGATTCATCTTGCATATCTTCGAAAAAGGAATCCAATAAAAATATTGGCATCATCATCCGAGCATCACAACATGGAGTTTGGACCTAGTTTCCCAAAATTAACACCACCTCAAAGGGAGGTAGAGTTTTCTATTGAGTTGGTGTTGTGGGAAGCTCCAACATCAAAAGCACCTTACATGATGACAAGTGTTCCAGTTGTTAGAATTAAAGCTGCAATCGAAAGAGATGCTTGCCAAAGGATACATTAGCCAAGCATATTTCCATGTGGTGCACCGATATTGTTTGTGAAGAAGAAGGATGGTACTATCATATTTTGTATCGACTATAGAAAGGCTTCTAACAAAAGTGACCATAAATAATAGCTATTTGTTTCTCGAGGATTGATGACTTGTTCGACCGCCTTAAGGCAACAATGTTCTCCCTTAATATCGACTTGAGATTAGGATACTCATCGTGTACACATCAAAGAAGAGGACATCTACAAGATTATATTCAAGACTGTATGGGAATTATGAGTTTGTTGTAGTTCCATTTAGTTTGACTAATGCTCCAATTACATTTATGTGTTGCGTCCTTATTTGGAAAAGTTTGTTGGTTGTGCTCATCGATGACACATTGGTATATTCTAAAAAAATAAGGAAGAGCACGCTAAGAATTTAAGCATTGTTGAGATTTTTGAGAGAGTACCGCTAGACAAGCAAGCTCGAATGTAGTTTCTTCTAGATCGAATTGCTAATATCAGACATGTTGTCTCCAAGGAGAGAATGGCAAGAGATCCAAAAAAGATATGGCCACTGATGTGAGTGTGTATTCTAGAAATGTAGATGAGGTGAGATACTTCATGGGCTGAAAGTTATTGCGTAAGGTTCATGAGAAACTTCGCAAAGATTTCTTATCCTATTACATCATTTCAGAGGAAAGGTAAGAAGTTTGAATGAACAGAGTGTGAGGCCAAGCTTTCGAGAAGCTTAAGTAGTTGTTGACACATGATTCGTTGTTAAAGATCGCAGTATCCGTATAAGGATTTTGTAGTGTCTACAAATGAATGCAAGAGAGGACTTGATGTGGTCCTTATGTAGGATGGACAGGTGGTATGCTATGAGTCATGAAACCAAATGAGTACGTACGCCACTGTACACATGACCTTGAGCTAGCAACAATCGTACATGCATTGAAGCTATGGAGGCAATTTATATTCTTGGCGTGAGTTTTGTACCGATGAGTGATCATATTGGGTTGAGATGGGGCTTCATTAGGGGAATTTAAAGGTCTAAAATGGGCCTCCCAAGGAAATTATAAAATAATAGTGGAAATAGTAAAATCAAATTTGTTGACATCATCTTGCAAGTAGGTCGGTAGGATGACAGTATATGGAAATTGTGCATAGGTTGAATGGTGCACATGCATGTACATGTATAGGTATAGGTATAGGTGAAAGTGTACATGATGTGGATTATCATCTCACAACAACATGGCTTGGTCAGATTTAGAGAAATAATATATGTGTCGGATAGCAATTAGCTCAAGAAGGGTGGTCTTGAGGGAGTTTCATGCAAAACCATAGTTGGGTCACCTAGGATATTAGAAGACATTCACCACAAGAAGAGGTTATATTATTGGCCGAATCTAAAGAAGGATGTGGCAGAGTTTAGCTAGGTGTTTGGATTGTCAAAAATCTAAGGCATAATGTAAGCATCTAAGTGGACCATTACAACCAATTGTGATCCCATAAAGGGAAATGGGAGGTCGTTTCCATGGATTTCATCATAGGTTAACCCAGACAACTACACAAATATGGTTCCATCATGGTTGTTGTGACGGTTGAAAAAGGTTGCACACTTCATTCTAGTGAATAATATTTACCGAATTAGTGATGGCACAAGTGTTCATCATAGATGTGCTCATATTGCATATGGTGTTCCAAAGAAGATTGGGGTTTATTATGGATGCAAAGTTCACTTCCAATTTTTGGAAGACTTGTTTGTAGGTTTGGGCACGAGTTGGCCTTTAGCACAACTTATCATATACAAACAGATGGAAAGACTTAGAAGGTCAATAGGATATTGGAGGATATGTTGAGGATGTATGCGATGCATAAAAAATGGAAGTGGGAAGAGTATATTCCACCTGCAGAGTTCACCTACAAAAATGTGTACTGGTGAATCATTGAGGATGAGTCCATTTGAGGTACTCCGTATGGGTGGAGTTGCAACACTCCCATCGCCTAGAGTGATCCAAAATAATGTTATTGATTGGACTAGAAATGTTGGTAGATATGGAACGAGAAGTGCAGGTAATCAAGAAGAATTTGAAAGAAGCATAGGATAGGAATAAGATTTATGCGTACTCAAACAATTTTTTTTTTGCTGTGCTCTGTGCTCTGGAGAACATGTGTACTTTCACATCAAGCGCAAGAAGAGTTCCTTGTGTACCTAGATCATGTGCCAAGTTGGCATCCCGCTTTGTGACCCTTTAGGATTATTGAGAGAGGATCGTACCAATGGCCTATAAAATTTCACATCACTACCTTGCACAATGAAATGCCTTGATGTTTTACATACTGTTGCTTAAGAAGTATGTTTAAGATGTTGACCGCGGTGATTGATTGGTCCGTATCATAGGAGCCGATGGGAAAAAAATTCCAGCCGCAGCCTTAGTGTATATTGCAGAAAGTGCTCATGCTTTTAGAATCGAGGCAATAGATAAAGTTAAAGTGAAATGGAAGCACTTTGGGCCTCGATGGTAAAGCTACATCGTAGATGGCAGATCGTATGTGGGCTATGTATCCTTCCTTGTTTTCCGATTGAGGCAAATCGCTTGTATGATGTTTGGTATATGTTTTGGCGATATTGCCTTTGTTTTTTTGGTGTTTTTTTATATTTACATATGTATATGGATGTAAATACTTCCATGAGATATGTTATAAAGCTCTAATAAGCAATAGTGCTGCAAAATTAAGGTTTATCATGTTGTTATGTTGTCATGATGGTTTTCTTTTCAAATAGGGTGGTCATTGTAAACACCGCATCGAGCTATGAAAAATCTCCCTATGCCGTATGTTTTCTTCCAATGATTTTGTCAAGCATATGTGTCATTGAACATTGAGGATAGTGCCTCATGGGGAGATTATATAGAATATCCATGGTGAAAATTTCCTATAATAAAAGTTAATAAAGGAAAATAATAACCATACTTGATACACTTATTCCAAGATGAATGTTGGGAAAAAACATCCTAGTGGGTGTTCATTTGGTTTATTATGGCTAAGGAAATTGGAATAGGCTTTGGAAAGGAAAAATATCATTTTTGGCACATTATTTTATGAAAATAATGTAAATTAGGAGAAAAGGGAGGTGAAAGAATGAGGAGGAAAATGACGAGAAATAATGGAAAATGAAGAAAAAGAGAGGCCTCATCAATAAAAAAGGCTTATGAGGACTGGCCATAATCTTTTGTTAGTTCATTTTTGGAAGCCTTCTCATTATTCCCTCTCTCTCTCTCACTCTTGGACACCGAGTTTTCTTGAGCACTTTGGAATTGATCAAGAAAGGAAAAGAAGGAAAGAGGAAGGAAGGAATACAAGGAAGAGCACAATAAATTAGCTCTAGTAGGATTCCTTGTAGGTATCGATTTGCATGTGTGATTTCTGTTAGATCTGCATGCATGGTATTGCATGTTGTTGTTTTCTATCATGACATGGGTTTTTCTAGGTGTGACAATGTTTCTTAGCCTAGCCTTTCCATTTTCTCTGATAACCATCGTGTGATGGATTTCTCATGTTTTCGTTGAGTTGGATTGTTGGATGGATTCAAGTTGAGTGACGTGGATCTCTCAAATTATAAAACACATGGCCTAAAACCCCGAACCGGATCGTGGGTTGCGGTGTAAAGCCTGACAATGTGTTTCGATTTGCGTCTGATATAGTGTAGATTGTGGTAAATCCTAAGAGGTGAGTTATCTCCATCAGCTTAGGAATCCTTAAAGTTGGGATATATGGTAAATCCCGAAGAGTATGTCTTGGCTTAGGCCTAGTAATCCCCAGATCATACCCAGGATTGCGGTAAACACGATAGGTCAGGATACAAGCAACTTCTAACGATGTAGGTGGAGAACATGGTGGCATCCATGCTTGTTTTGGCCTAGTGATCAAGTGGATATCATGGTAAAGCATGTATGACATGTTTATTATTTTAGTCAGTGATCCGTTGTGATTACGTAAAGACTCATTCTATCGATGAGGGTGAGGTGGTTTAGCCTCGTGATGCCGTGTTGGTTCTTTCAGCTGAGTCCCACATTCATGCTTAGAATATGGCATGGGGGTTACTGGATGAAGAGATATTTGGCTCAACCAATCTATGGTTGGGTGGAATGTGGAAGTCCCATCCCAGGTTGGTTTTACATTCATCAAGAAGAGGTTCTTCCTTGAAATTTATTCTAGAATGTACCTGCTTATATGTGGATTATATGGCTATTGTATCCCGTTTTTGTTTTTATTATGCTTGTTATAAGCATTATTATGACAATGCTGATAATGCATGCCTCCTCTCATGTTTTTATTTTTTAGATGAATAAACAATGTATCTCATGACCTAATAGATGATACTACAACTAATGATGTAAGGGAGCAAACATTCTTGGGTGATTCTCATATATTTATGAGACCCCTATGCTCGCATTTAGCTATTTGCTACCAATGTAGATTACATATTTGTGATGTGTTTTAATGCAATTCCCCGTCATGAATAGGTGGTTCTAGTTTAGGCCTTGTCATGGTTTTTGAAAACACATCATTGTTTCACCGCGTTTTATTTTATCTCTAAACTTGTCATTGAGTTCTAGGAAGTTCCTCAAAGTTGCCTTGCAAAGTGACTTAAATCCCCCGCATGTATGTATAGGTCGGTGGAAATTTAGTCACTAGACGTAGATATGTAGGCTTGTGTGTGTGTCTAGAGCCTCCTAGATGCACTCATGACCATACCGTGGGAGCGCTCCGTGGGTTAAGCTCAGCCTGAAACCTGGGACCCAAGGGATAGATACCCGAGTGGTTGGGATGGTTCCCGGGGAGTCTTGTCGATGATGTGTATGGTCCGTATGATGTGTTTCACGTTAGTTCCATTTCCTTAAGGTCATTCAGGAGGTTGAATATGATCAAAGTAGCCTTCCGGTCACATTGTTACAAAACAATTTGGGCATCATCCCTAAGACCAAAGATAGAACATGGTCCATCATCCCCCAATTCAATACTACCGTGTATACAACACCCCAATTCGCCTGCTACATGCCCAAGAGAATTCTGCTCCACCGATGGCTTTAATTCATGAGAGTTTCAATGTTTGAAGTATAGTTAAATGACCCATTTACTCATCAACGCTCCTCCTCGAATGGGCTTAAGTGTGTTGCAAAGCACTTACCCCTACGCAAGGGTTCTCTACAAAGCACTTCCCGACACTTAAGGGTGCGTTGGTCTCCGGGAGGAAAATCATCATAGTTTTGGGAACTCCACATGTCCAATGCCTTCTAGAAGAGCTCACAGGTGTCATACTTCGAATAAATGTGTTCATACATCATCATTGAACCTAGAAACATGTCTCATCTATTATTACAAATCCATTAAATATCATTTATTGAGAAACTACCTATAATTTCCCTATAAATTGAGCATTCATCTAAGTGCTAGGGGGAATAAATTTGTGTAGTGTTATGTTGTTGGATTATCAATTGATGAGAGTTGAATTACCGTGATGTCACTGGATTGATGATTGGTGTGATGAGGATGAAATGAATTTGGAGTAGGTTGACAAAGAATCGATCTATTGGTTATAATATTCTCTTTTCCTCAACAAATGTATTTTTTCTTTCTCTCATATGTGCCCTTATACTTTGTGAATATATTATCAAAATGTGTATGTATTCTTAGATATAATCAGCTCGATTTGGTTAAGATAGATAGATATTGTATATTTGTATGTCGTTTGTTGTCTTCTTTCTTTGATTGTAGGTATTGATCCTGCGCAGTTTAGTTGGATTGAGAGCGACGAAAGTGACGAAAGAAGAGGAATGAGAGTGAGAGTGGTACATTTGGAATTTTCTCGTAGAGCATGCCGTACTAAGCATAACCAAATATAAGTAATGGGAACGAGAAATGACTTGCTCAAAGGACGACTCTACCTTTGGCTACATCCTCAACAGGATGGTAGCAATGAAATAATAAAAACTACCTGTACCCAAAAGCTGACTGTGAACAAATGTTTTGACCATTCGATGACGATGACACCATACTCCTAAATATGACTCTAAATGTGAGTAGCATTTGTCCGTTTAAAGTTGTTCAATAGTTCCGTTCTAGTTTCATATCGTATGGGTAACTCGGAATTGGGTTAAAAAGGTATCGATAAGGCAATGAATTTATCAAATGAAGCTCATGGTAATTCAATATACCACTTTGGCAATGTACCATTAATCGTATGCCGGAAAAGACGTAGTCTACCGCAGTCATCATTTGGCGAGTTTTATGAGCACCAATAAAATGACAAGTCACAAATGCGCGTACGGACGGTCTTCTCAAGGGTTTCCATTGAATTTAGGAATGTTAGAGGGTAATTTGTGTGAAATCACTGCCACCAAGGAGAATAGCTAATGGGATGATTGGTAAAAATGGCTGAAATCAGGTAATTCTAATGTTGCAATGAAGGGAAACTGCTGATCAAGTCATGATTATAACCTGATAGATAAATTTTCTGCAACACGTCTTGGCAATTAAAAATAAGGCATCGTTGTCGGTAACCCGCATAGGGGTTATTTTTATGACCAAATTTTCGAGGGAAAGAGCCTGGGTTCCTACTTGTGATATTTCACCCTTGCCACCGTAGTACAATTTGCAAGGCATGAATACGATTCGATGTCAACCCAAAAAATATATCTCACGGAAGGCCTTTGATGTCAACTTGCCGTCGAAAGTGAGAAACTTGCCATGGATGTAAGCAAGTTCTAAGGCAATTTGGAAAGATTTTTTTCTAAGTCAACTTCCTAGGATTACGAGTCGACAAGTTCAGAGGAAGCAACTTTATCATGAAACAAGAGTAATGATTTTGGAGATATAATGTAACCGATGAAGCAATGTTTAGGGATGGCGGTCATGAAAATGTGAAGGTTTACGAGTATTGCGTAAGAGAGGAATTACTGGTGAATTCTCTTTAACATATGTGAGACACCGAAATGAGTTGGAAGCATTGACCCAAACCGAAGTGATGAATGGTATGATAGAACATAGGCATGATTGTTTATGTGCTTACATGGAAACATGCCTCCTCAAAATTCATGTCCAAGATGTACAAGGTATCATGATGCAATTTATTTCAAATTACGTGTAACCATCTACTTCATATCCTACTCATCACATCGTAAAGAATTTCATCCAAATATTATCATCATTTTGACTTCATGCTTTAGGGGGTGCAGATGTCATTAAAAGTAAATTTGGGCATCATCCCTAAGAATAGTATGAACAGTAGTCTATCATCCCATAATTAAATAATTAACAGGGTCTATCATACCCTAATTCACTTACGACATGCCCTAGAGAAGTCATTCATTGATGTCTTTAATTCAAGGAGAGTTTCAATGTTTGAAGTATAGTTAAAATGACCCATTAACTCATCAACGTCCATGAATGGGCCTAGGCATTGAAACCACTTACCTCTATAAAAGGGTGCTCTCACAGCACTTCCCGACACTTAAGGGTGTGTTGGTCTCCTCGGGGAGAGAAATCATCATTGTTCCGTGAATCTCCACACAACTTAGTGCCTTCTAGAATAAATTCCACGTAGTGCTCAATTTAACGACATGTGTTCATCCATCACCATTGAACTCCGGAAACATGCATCATATATTATTAGAAATCCATTCAATATCATTTATTGAGAAAACTACGCACAATTTCCATATAAATTGAGCACTCATCTAAGTGGTGCCGCTAAGGAAGCAAAAATTGTAGTGTTATGTCGCTGGATTATCAATTACAGAGATGAATGACCTTAATGCTTATGGATTGATTCGTGTAATGAGGACAAAA
Organism: Pinus albicaulis; assembly: GCA_034641835.2. Classification (NCBI taxonomy): domain Eukaryota; kingdom Viridiplantae; phylum Streptophyta; class Pinopsida; order Pinales; family Pinaceae; genus Pinus; species Pinus albicaulis. The sequence goes on along the minus strand of CM076584.1, from coordinate 820,319,123 downwards.
CAGTTGAGCAGTCGATGATGTGAATCAATTGGTTTTAATATTCTCCTCCTACTTTCTCAATAAAGATATATGTTCTTTCTCTCATATATGCACTTATATCTTGTGAATATATTCTCATATGTGTATGTATTCTCAGATCTAATCAGTTCGATTTGGTTAAGATAGTTAGATATTGTATAATTGTATGTCATTTTCTGTATTATTTCTTTCATTGTAGGTATTGATCTCATTTTAGGTTTATTTGGATTGAGAGCATTTAAGTGACGTAAAGAATAGCAATGATAGTTGAATATGCAC
>CM076584.1:820285221-820310185 GCA_034641835.2 Pinus albicaulis | reverse complement strand
GGTTAAACACCCACCGGAAAATTGAAACGGGGTTGCCGATTTTGCCGGAAATTTTGCCGGAAATTTTGCCGGAAATTTTGCCGGAAATTTTGCCGGAAATTTTTTTTTTTTTTTTTTTTTTTTTTTTTTTTTTTTTTTTTTTTTTTTTTTTTTTTTTTTTTTTTTTTTTTTTTTTTTTTTTTTTTTTTTTTTTTTTGACTCCACTATGCACACACTATTTGTTGATGGAGGATTCCACTTGGGAGGGAATCATAATGGATGTATATCAGCATATGGATAGATTCATAGCCCGAAAGATGATTATATGGTTGGCACAACCGCTTCCCTACTCTGTTTCAGTAAGGGAGAATTTTCATTTGAGCCATTTCAGCTTGAAGACTGGAGTACATGATGAGGGAGGTAACTATTTGCTTTATGTTTTGAAATATCTTATATTTTTTAGCAGCATATCATATCAAGGAGGACCTTTCCTTCTTACACATTATGTTTTGTTGTACTTATGGTCCATTGCAGAAATTATGATGGCCATATTATTGGTGGATTGTGGGGGAAAGCCATAGGATTTTCAGTGTGCACCATTGGCACCAAGTTATGTTTTCATGATCTCATATTGTAGGATGAATGTGGTAGGAAAAAATTGGTTGAAAGGACACTTGTTGCACTATATATTGTGGCAGGCCAATGATGCCCTGAATTGGTTCCTTGTGTGGAGCTATATTTCACCTCCTTGCTTTCATAGGTTTATGCTTCCATATTCTTCATATAGAACGTTGGACATGGGAAGAATCATTGGAGGATAAGTACAAGAGCTATAGATTCCCATAGAGTTTTCTTTCCATACTTCACATTGCATGTTTCAGAAAAATAAATGGGCCAAATTTCTGATTTCCATGTTACACCATTTTCTTTCGAATGGGAGGAGCCATTTGGAGAGCTTGAGTTTCTGGCGGAGGCACTCCCATGGGTGTTGGATTTCATGAGATGGCTTAGTCTCACTGAGGATCATTAAGTGTTTCATCCATATATCAGCAGCAACAATTCACATGTATTATGAGGAGGGAGAGACACATTGGGAGGATGTGCCCTTTGGGGAGGAAAACCTCCACACTTTTTGCAGCATATGCTCTAAGGGGAGTATGGAAGAGGATATGGACACCATGACAAGACATTTTTTTATCCATGAGGTGAACCATATGATTTATGGGATGCCATATTATGATTACTTTCAACTCATCACATATGAGATGATTTGGGCCAGCTTGATTTACAGCGTTGGAGGAGAGATCCTTGGAGATCTAGAATTCATCTTGCCACTTGATGGCAACACTATTGCAGCCCAAATTCAGCTTTCACTCCACACTTACCATAAGTGACAGAGAAAATGTGGGGTAGGCTAAGTAAGCTACTAATGATTATATTTTCACCCCACCTATTCCACATGAGCTCAAGGTGGAGGATTATTTCCTCAAGTTGCCCACCGGAAGGTGACTCATTTGCATTAAAGCTGATTACTTGGGATGTAGAGGTTACACATGGGGAGAATTTCTCCCAACATATTTCATACTCCATGCCTTGGGAGGACCTCTAGACAACAATTTTCCACTTTCGAGCACCTCACTTTTTCATGATGATGGCTTGCAGCTAATTTACATGTCAGAGGGAGAAGCAATGTGGGAGCTTTATTGATGAGATAGAATCCTATTTCTTGGAGGAGAACATCGTACATGGATGCTGCAGCAGAGAAGAAGAGGAATCATTCTACCCTTTCTCTTGCTTTAGGATAAGAAATCTTTGGGAGGGGACGACTGTAATGTTCCAAAATTTTCATTAAGTTAATTAGAACATTAATTTTTGCTTTCCTTTTAATAAAAATAATAAGATGGGTAAGGGGGCCCATGAATAAGCATAATAAGAACTCCAAATGTGCAAAGGGGTCACTCAAGTGGCTTATTTTTCATATCCTAGTGTGAAAAGGGGAAAATGAAAGAAGACTAGGCCCAATTTGACCAAGTCAAATAGCGCCGCATGGAGGGAGTGAGTCACCAAGTGGGACAACGGTAGCTTATAGATGGATATTATTGGATGAGAGAAACCCTTAATGGGTGGGGTCCATGGAAATGAATCCTCCTTTTGGCATAAAAGGGGAAAGGAGAGCCATTTCTCATTATGTTGAAGAATGTGATTTTTCTTCTCATTTTCCTCCAGCTGTGCAGAATCGGGATACTTTGTGCTTCTTAGCACAAGGGAGATTTTTGTTTAGATGTTAGGTCCCTATATCAATAGTATAGTCCCTTATTATTGTTACTGTAAACCCATTATTGTTATTATTGTCCCCTTGTAACCCCCATTTTGTTATTATTGTGCCCTTAAATTATTGGTTGTTAAAGCCGTCAGGATTACTATGGCCCCATGGACTCCTATATATAGAAAGGAGGTTTTGTAAATTATAGCATCCAAGAATTTTTCATTCATGTAATGTATTGAGGTTTCACTTGAAGTGGCTTATTTCTAAGGCGTTGACATTCCTCTTTTCTTCTCTTTTCGTGAGTCGAAGTTTCACAACATTTGGTACCGCAGCTTTGGATTCTAGGCTCGCCGTCTCCAAATGGTGTCATCGTGGCATTTTCGCCGAATTTTTGGTTGAAATTTTTAGGTGCGGTCGAAACTCGAGGAATATTTTCTGAAAATTTCGCAGCTTGGTTCACAATACGGGAGATATGATCTTTTGGAAGTTAGGTATTGTTTCGTGCTCCTAAACAGTCATCGTGCATTTGCGCTATAACGTTTTTTCTGCATCGTAGGTTCGTAATCTGAAATTTTTATGGTGCGAAGTTTAGGACCCTATGAACCACGCTGCACTCAGAGCTTGGTTCACAATATGTTTGGAGATATGATTTGTGGAAGGTAGTTCATTTTCAAGCTCCCGAATTTCATCTCAAAGAGGTGATCGTGGGAAAATTTCAATAACTCTCTCTCTGAGCATCGAATTGGGGTGCCGTAAAAAGTGTTCGCAAGTACATGGACTTTAGTTTCTTGGCTATCAATTTTAGAGGTGAAGGATGAAATAGTGACACGTGGAAAGCCGTACAAGTTTGATATACTGAACCAATCCATAATTAGGTGACTGTGGGAGATGGGACATAACTTTGGATTGGAGAATCCAAATCAAGTCAGAACTGTGGCATTCAAAAGAGAATTTATAGGGCGAATTTAGTGCTAAATTTCAGATATTGAAGAGCCACAATCACAGAGATAATCCAATTTCTAAGACGAGCTCTCAAAAGCAAGTAAAAGGTGTGTAATTTTTTCCGAATTACATAAGTCTTGTTTGAAGAATCAAGTTGAATTTATTGCAAGGGCATATTCTGTAATAGATATCAGTATTGGATTATAAAATGGTTCCCTAAAAAAGAATTCAACACCCATTAAGCCTTTGGAAATCTCTACTATGACTCATGAAGATGAAGAATGGCAACATGACATATCAAAATTACAAGAGAAAGTGCAAGAAATTTCGCTTCTCGTAAAGAGACAGCAACAAAAAAATGAGATACAGTGTTTTGAACAGTTACAGAAACTAAGATGGATGGTTTGAAGAAAGGCTCGGAATCCAAGATAGATGGCATGGAATCTAAGATAGATGGCATGGAGGTATTTGCATGGAATCTAAGATGGATGATATGGAAGCTAAGATCGATGAGAAATGGAAAATAATAACAATGTTCTAAAAGTGCATACATGCCTGACAAATTTGATACAAGAAACTTTTCCTAATGGTGAAAAGATAGTAGAAGAACCTTCATGATGTAGAATAAAATAAATGTTAATTATGACTCTACAAACTCTAATGTTGGTGTAAGAACCACCATATTCCAAATATGGATATGAGTGGTCGATGGAAAGGATTCAGAATATGGATACTACATATGGAGCAATATTTTGATCTCCATAATGTGAAAAACACACAAAAGGTATGCATTGCAACTTTACATTTAGAACAAAATACATTTGTATGGTATCGATGGTTTAAACTTTAAAAAATTGTCACTTGGTCAATTTTTACGTGAGGAAATGATAGTACATTATGAGGATACAAAGTAGCAACACTTCTCTTAGCCAATTGATAAATTCAAAAAAAAGGATTTAGTGGGGCAAATATTACTGAGGACTTCCAAAAATTGAATATAAGGGTAACTAACATTCCGTAGGAACACAGGATTGATCTCTTCATGTGCACTCTAAAGGATAACATCCAACATGAAGTTCGTGCTTGAACCTCGATTCATTGGAGAAGGTATCTGTGTTGGCAAGAAAATTTGAAATGTAAAATTATGGCGACAAGGAAGCCTACCACTTAATTCTATAAAGAAGGAAGTGTTTCTATGCTCAGATTTCCACAACCTACAAGGTCGACACCACAAAATTGAAGAAAAAGGAGCAAAAGGGTTTACACAACAGATAGAAAAATACACTAAAGGTCATAAGTGTGCGAGAAAAGAAATTATTTTACATAGATTGTGAAGAAGAAGAATAAAATGAACAAGAAGAGGATATACACCAGGAACTGTACCTCTAGGAATAGAAGGATCCACTATACCTGCATGTGACCGGGCAGAATTACTACTCCTCAAACTCTCAAGATAGAAAGGACAGATCAAGAAGAAAAAGGTAATAGTGTTGATTGATTCAGGTAGCACCCATAATTTTATTCATTGTAAGGTAGCCAAGGAATTAAATTATTTCCTATACCCAACACCAGAATGTCAAGTGATGGTTGCAAATGGAGGAACTATAAATTGCTCTGGAAAATGCCATAATATCAAGCTAACCATGGGGGAATATGTATTGGCTAGTCCAATGCTTTCCATTCCTATGGGAGGTGCTGATGTTGTACTAGGAGTACAATGGTTACAATCTTTGGGGACGGTAGCTTTTAATTTTCAAGAACTTTTCTTGAAATTTTTTTCAGAAGGAAAGGAATTTGAATTACGAGGTATAGCAGGGAAGCCAGGAAGGATAATAAGCTCTAATGTCATGACAAAGCTTCTAAAGAAAGAACAACGAGGCGTAATTGCACAATTATGCTCACTAGAAGTTTCAACATCAAAATCATCTATTTCTGTAGATCTCCAACAAGTCTTGGACAATCATTCCAAGGTGTTTGAAACTCCCAAAGGACTCCCACCTATTCGTGATCATGATCATGCTATTCATTTGATTCCAGGAAGTGTTCCTCCAAACATCGAGCCTTATAGATATCCTTACTTCCAAAAGAGCGAAATTGAACGTATGATTGCAGAAATGTTAGAGGCGGGTATAATTCAACCTAGTCAAAGTTCTTTCTCTGCTCCTGTAGTATTGGTACACAAGAAGGATGGAGCATGGCGAATGTGTCCGGATTATAGGGAGCTCAATAAGCTCACCATTAAAGACAAATTTCCCATTCCTGTGATTGATGAATTATTGGATGAATTACATGGAGCAATTTATTTTGCCAAGTTGGATCTTCGTTCAGGATATCATCAAATTAGAATGAAGACTGAAGATATTCCAAAAACAGCATTTCGAACTCATGAGGGTCATTATGAATTTTTGGTCATGCCTTTTGGCCATACCAATGCACCTTCTACATTTCAAGGGTTGATGAATTCCATTTTCAAACCCTTCCTTAGAAAATTTGTGCTAGTATTTTTTGATGATATACTAATCTACAACAGGTCTTTGAAGGATCATGTTGAACATGTTGACAGGGTGCTCAAACTATTGCAGGAGAAACAATTATATGCAAAAACATCCAAATGTTTCTTTGGAGTACAAGAGGTGGAATATCTGGGTCATATTGTATCTCACGAGGGTGTTAAGGTAGACCCTAATAAAATTAAAGCCATTAAGGAATGGAAAGTCCCCACAACCATAAAGAAGTTGCGAGGATTTCTCGGGTTAACAGGGTATTATCGCAAGTTTGTTAAGAATTATGGGAGAATAGCGGCACCTCTAACAACATTATTGAAGAAAGATGCATTTTCATGGACTCCTGAAGCAACTAAGGCCTTTGAACATCTTAAAGAGGCAATGTGCCTAGCACCGGTCTTAGCTACGCCAGACTTCACAAAAACCTTTATTGTGGAATGTGATGGCTCAGGAAATGGAATTCGTGCTATTTTAATGCGGGAAGGAAGACCCATTTCTTTTGAAAGTCGTCCAATCAAAGGAAAGTATTTACATAAACCTATTTATGAGAAGGAAATGTTAGCAATACTGCATGCACTAAAGAAATGGAGAACTTACCTAATGGGAAGACACTTCAAGGTAAAAACTGATCATGATAGTCTTAAACACTTTTGGAACAAAGACTATCTTCAGAAGAGCAGCAAAAATGGGTCACAAAGATGTTGGGTTATGACTTTGAAATAATCTACAAAAAAGGAAAGCTTAATGTTGTTGCAGATGCACTCTCAAGAAAGAATGAAGTGGTGGAAGCATTGCTTTGTGCCATTTCTATTATCCAACCAGATTGGATAACCGAAGCAAGAGATGAATGGAAGAAGGACAAAGATGTATGGACACTCATTCAAAAGTTGCAGCAAGATCCTAGTACATCCGATACATTTAGTTGGAAAAATGATTCCTTATGGTACAAAGATCGCTTATATCTTTGTAAGAATTCCCAACTAAAACAAAAGATTCTTCTGGAAGTGCACACTTCTCCTTTAGGAGGACACTCAGGATTTTTAAAAACTTACCACAGGGTGAAGAAAGAATTTTTTTGGGATGGCCTTAAATCTGATATTCAAAAGTTTGTGATGGAATGTTTGGTTTGCCAGCAGAATAAAGTTGAGACAATTAAGACCCCGGGACTTCTACAACCTTTATCCATTCCAAGTCAACGTTGGGAGGAGATTTCAATGGATTTTATCACAGGTTTACCTAAGTCCGAAGGAAAGAGTGTCATCATGATGGTAGTTGATAGACTTACCAAGTATGCACACTTTTGTGCATTATCTCATCCATTTAAAGCAAGTACAGTTGCTACTACATTTATGGACAGAATTCAAAAGCTACATGGAAGCCAAGGGTTATTGTGAGCGACAGAGATCCCATTTTTACTGGAAATTTTTGGACGGAGTTATTTTCTTGTTTGGGTACTCAATTAGCTCATAGCTCATCTTATCATCCTCAATCCGATGGTCAAACTGAGATAGTAAATAAATGTTTGGAAGGATATCTTCATTGTTTTATATCTGATAAACAAACACAATGGGTCAAGTGGTTACCTCTCGTTGAATGGTGGTATAACACTTCCTTCCATACTGCAGCAAAAATGACCCCATTTATGGCACTTTATGGATATCATCCACTATCCATCACATCATATTTAAGAGAAAATTCGAAGGTTCAAGCAGTGGAAGATCACATCGAGCATCAACAAGAAGTTCTCCAACTCTTAAAGGATAACCTGAATTTGGCACAAAATTGAATGAAACAACAGGCAGATCAACATCGCAACGAGAGAAGTTTTGATGTAGGAGATTGTTTATTTTTACGGCTATAACCATACAAACAAATGTCCCTCAAGCAAGCTAATAAGGATAATAAATTATCACCAAAGTACTATGGTCCTTACAAGGTGTTGTAAAAGATTGGTACTATGGCATACAAATTGGAGCTTCCTGCTTCTTCGCGAGTACATCCAGTTTTCCATGTTTCATGCTTAAAGAAGATTATAGGTGAAAATATTCCAGTTCAAACAATATTTCCAGAACTTGATGAGGAAGGAAAAATCATATTGGAACCTGAAGTAGTCATGGAAAAAAGAACTCGACAGTTACATAATCGATCAATTTCAGAGTATCTCATCAAGTGGAAGAACTTACCCACTGAAGATTCTACATGGGAGGATGAGAATTTTATACAGAAGCACCCGGAGCTACTCAAGCGTTGAGGACAACACTTTTTTTGAAGGAGAGGGGCATGTTAGGTCCCTATATCACTAGTATAGTTCCTTATTATTGTTAGTGTAAACCCCTTATTGTTATTATTGTACCCTTGTAACCCCCATTTTGTTATTATTGTGCCCTTAAATTATTATTGTTAGGTCGGCTAGGATTACATTGTGGCCCACTAGGATTACATTATGGCCCCATGGACTCCTATCTATATAAAGGAGGTTTTGTAAATTATATCATCCAAGAATTGTTCATTCATGTAATGTATTGGAGGTTGCTCCCTCGAAGTGGCTTATTTCTAAGGCGTTGATATCTCTTTTCTTCTCTTTTTGGAGCTGGTTTCACAACATTAGAAGTTTCCTCTCCTTCATTGGGAAGCTTTGGAGGACCTGTTCTTCATTCTCCTCACATGCAGGCTTTAGGCCAAGGTGACCATCTTCAGCTACAACATTTTCCAGCTTGGCAGAAACATTGAGTTGCTGGGGTTGCAGTGAGGAATCCATTATCACCCACTTCCGGAGCTAGTTTTGCAGAGGAGGAGCTCATTCTTTCTCTGGGAGATCAGTGAGGAAGATTATAGAGATTCATTGCATATTTTGGTATTGGGCCATACATTTCATCTCATTCTCAGCGCTGTCGCTTCCTCATACTACATTATTTTCAGAGGGCACTTGCAGGAGGGATTCACACTATGGATTGGAGGGTGTAATATTCAATGAGGGGAGAAGCATTTCACTTAGAAGATCAGTGGAGGAGGTTTCTACATTGTTTTCAGAATTTCCATCCTTCTCCCTTTTTGTATTTTTATTGAGTTGCTGCTGCTACGTCCTAGCAACTCCGACATTTTTCCATTTAGTGTATTTTGGCCAATCCTTTAGGGGATTGTTCTAGTATTGTTTTCTGGGGTTGAGATATTTCTCCCCCACTTTATTTGAGCCTATTATTGCTACATAATTGTATTTATATCAGTTTTTAGTCATTTCTCACCATAGACTGTGCAGTCATAGCTTGTTGCTGGGTTATGTAGCTATGTACTTTCTCTTTTGTATATATAATTGTCTTGAGGCTGATCTAGCTTAGCTTGAGAGGACTTTCCTCAAGTTCTTGTATATCTATTTTATTTTTCACATAATATAAGGGATATCCACTCTTTTTTCACCTCATGTATTGATATTTCATAGTTGTTACTTGTTAGAGTTCATGTATTGCTGTAGCTCTCCCTTTTGAGCATTGTTTGGGATATACAGGTTTGGAGGATTTGAATAACCTTCCTAAGGTTATTTCTTTGAGCTCATATTTAGGAAGAGTAATTTATGAAGCATGAACAAAGGGATCCAAGTCCCATTTCAGCTTATTTTCACATTGGATTCCTTATATAGCATCCTTGAGGACCATTTTCCCGAAAATTCGAAAAAGGAATATTACATGAAATATCTCTCTCTTACAAACCCTAATGCACATGAGATGGAAAAACCATCATGAACATAGGGGAAAATGAAAATAAATGATTCTTTCCATGATTTCTTATATTTATGATGTGAATGCACGCTTAGAGGTATATGAATTAGGTTAAAAATGTGAAGGGAACCTTTATTGTTATAATTTAGGGTTTCTTCCAACCCCTAATATGGTACACATCATGAAGGCTGAATGAAGTCATGTGTGTCCACACATAGTGCCTCCATTGGTTGTGATTCATATTATAGGATGATGTATCATTACATAAACCAACCACCCTAAACCCTAATGCAATCATGAGGTTAGTACTCAAGGTGAAAAGTAATGAACGAATGAAATATGCATCGCATGAGCATGTGGATTGCTATGGTTCGATAGAAATAAGTCACGAGTAAATTTACCAATTGAAAACTTGACCATAGCCCTAATGGCTTGAAGCAAGTGGAGGGGGCTACCCAAAATTTTTGGTGTTGTTGTAGTGGCTACAATAATTGGCGAACCACTGGTAGAATCCAACATCTCTTCCAACATCCCTATTATAGATCAAATCTGGATAATGATGCAAGGAAGTATTGAACAATCACTATTGGTAGCTCTTACATTACCTTGACCTTTATGGATAATCCCTTATTTTGTGTCTCAACTAGGTCCTGCTAGTTATTAAACACCCACTTAGAAGTTCACATATGTTAGCAGTTAATGATGATGCAGAGGACAAGGCAGAGGGATTATTGTATTCAGAATTTTACAATATCGTTTCTGGTGTTGCTCCACTACCAACAAGCCTGGACAGTACCCTGACAGAGTCAATCTAAGGAATCACAAACGTTGCTTCATTGCCAACGAGCCTGGCAAGTACCCTGACGAAGTCATTGCATCACCTCTCTGCGCAGGAAAACTTTATGTTATGTAACCAGCTCCAAAAATAGAAGAAAAGAGAGATCAACGCCTTATAAATCAACCACTTCGAGGGGGAAACTTCCTTTACATTAAATAAATGAACAATTCTTGGATGATTCCAATGAAAAAAACCTCCTTTCTATATATAGGAGTCCATGGGGTCACAATATAGTCCTAGCCAACCTAACAATAATAATGTAAGGGAACAACAATAAAAATACTATGGTTTTATGGGGCACAATAATAATAATATGGGGACTACAGCTGTACAAAAATAACAATAAGGAGGCTACACTAACAACAATAAGGCACCACACTAGTAATATAGGGACCTAACATGCCCCTCTCCTTCAAAAAAGTGTTTTCCTCAACGCTTCAGTAGCTCTGGATGCTTTTGTATAAAATTATCATCCTCCTGTGTGGAATCTTCAGTGGGTAGGTTCTTCCACTTGATGAGATACTCTGAAATTGATCGATTTCATAGCTGTTGAGTTCTTGTTTCCGTGATGCTTCAGGTTCTAATATGATTTTTCCTTCCTCATCAAGCTTTGGAAATATTGTTTGAACCGGAAGTTTGTCACCTATAACCTTCTTTAATCATGAAACATGAAAAACTAGGTACACTCGAGAAAAAGCAGGAAGCTCCAATTTGTATGTCATAGTAGCAATATTTTGCAACACCTTGTAAGGACCATAGTGCTTTAGCGATAATTTATTATCCTTCTTAGATTTCTTGAGGGAAATTTGTTTGTATGTTTGTAGCCGTAAAAATATCCAGTCTCCTACATCAAAACTTCTCTCACTGAAATGTTGATATGCCTGTTGTTTCCTTCGATTTTGTGCCAAATTTAGGTTATCATTTAAGAGTTGGAGAACTTTTTGGTTTATTCTTGATGTGATCTTCCACTAGTTGAACCTTAGAATTTTCTCTTAAAGATGATGTGATAGACGGTGGATGATATCCATAAAGTGTCATAAATGGGGTCATTTTTGCTGCAGTATGGAAGGAAGTATTATACCACCATTCAGCCAGAGGTAACCACTTAACCCATTATGTTTGTTTATCAGATACAAAACAACGAAGATATCCTTCCAAAAATTTGTTCACTATCTTAGTTTTCCCATCAGATTGAGGATGATAAGATGAGATATGGGCTAGTTGAGTACCCAAACAAGAAAATAATTCCGTCCAAAAGTTTCCAGTGAAAATGGGATCTTTGTTGCTTACAATAATCTTTGGGTTCCCATGTAGCTTTTGAATTGTTTCCATATATGCAGTAGAACTCGTACTTGCTTTAAATGGATGAGATAATGCACAAAAGTGTGCATACTTGGTAAGTCTATCAACTACCACCATGATGAAACTCTTTCATACTTGGGTAAACCTATGATAAAATCCATTGAAACCTCCTACCAACGTTGACTTGGAATGGGTAAAGGTTGTAGTAGACCATATTAATTGTCTCAACTTTATTTTTATGTCAAACCAAACATTCTCCCAAAAAAAATTGAATATCTTATTTAAGGCCATCCCAAAAAAAATCTTTTTTCACCTTGTGGTAAGTTTTTAAAATCCCTGAGTTTCCTCCTACGGGAGAGGTGTGAAATTCCAAAATAATCTTTTTTTTTAATTAGTAATTCTTAAAAATATATAAGCGATATTTGTAACATAAGGAATCATTTTCCAACTAAATGTATCATATGTATTAGGATCTTGCTGCAAATTTTGAATGAGTGTCCACACTTCTTTGTCATTCTTCCATTCCTCCCTTGCTTCGGTTATCCAATCTGATTGGATAATAGAAATGGAAAAAAGAAATTCTTCCACCTCCTCATCCTTTCTTGAGAGTGCATCTGCAACAAAATTTAGCTTCCCTTTCTTTTAGATGATTTCAAAGTCATAACCCAACATCTTTGTGACCCATTTTTGCTGCTCCTATGAAGATAATCTTTGTTCCAAAAAGTATTTAGGACTATTGTGATCATTTTTTTACCTTAAGTGTCTTCCCATTAGGTAAGGTCTCCATTTCTTTAGTGCATGTAGTATTGCCAACATTTCCTTCTCATAAATAACTTTCTGTAAATATTTTCCTTTGATTGGATGACTTTCAAAAGCAATGGGTCTTCCTTCTTGCATTAAAAAAACACCAATTTCATTTCCCGAGGAATCCCATTCTACAATAAAGGTTTTTGTGAAGTCTAGTGTAGCTAAGACCAGTGCTAGGCACATTGCCTCTTTAATATTTTCAAAGGCCTTAGTTGCTTCAGGAGTCCATGAAAATGCATATTTCTTCAATAAAGTTGTTATAGGTGTTGCTATTCTCCCATAATTCTTACCAAACTTGTGATAATACCATGTTAACCCGAGAAATCCTCGCAACTACTTTATGGTTGTGGGGAATTTCCATTCCTTAATGGATTTAATTTTGTTAGAGTCTACCTTAACACCCTCTTGAGATAAAATATGAGCCATATATTCCACCTCTTATACTCCAAAGAAACATTTGGATGTTTTTGCATATAATTGTTTCTCCTCCAATAGTTTGAGCACCCTGTCAACATGTTGAACATGATCCTTCCAAGTCTTGTTGCAGATTAGTATATCATCAAAAAATATTAACAAAAATTTTCTAAGGAAGGGTTTAAAAATGGAATTCATCAACCCTTGAAATGTAGAAGGTGCATTGGTAAGGCCAAAAGGCATGACCAAAAAATCATAATGACCCTCATGAGTTCAAAATGTTGTTTTCAGAATATCTTTAGTCTTCATTCTAATTTGATGATATCTTGAACAAAGATCCAACTTGGTAAAATAAATTTCTCCATGTAATTCATCCAATAATTCATCAATCACAGGAGTGGGAAATTTATCTTTAATAGTGATCTTATTGAGCTCCCTATAATCGAAACACATGCACCATGATTCATCCTTCTTGTGCATCAATAATACTGGAGCAGAGAAAGAAATTTGACTAGTTTGAATTATACCAGCTGTTAGGGTCCTATAAATATAGGATTCATAATTTTGATTTGGCTCTGTTAAAATCTTGTAATATTTTACATACCTTTGCCTTTTATAAAAATTTTCACATATTTAAAAAATGAAAAGAGGGTATGTCCTAAAAGAACAGTCAAAGGACAAAAAAGAAACAAAGATAAAAAGAATTTTAAATATGACCCCATCAAAAATAGATCATGAAAGTGTTGCAAGTTTAAATGCCACTACTTTAGTTTACTTTTGCAAATAAGATTGTGTGCAGCTTGTCCTAAATGCCACAATCCATGAGGGTCAAACAACTTAAACTTGACCTCTCATGCTTTAAATTTCATGTTGTTAGATAGAGAAAAAATATCTGTCAAATAGTTTAAACTTGACAAATCATTAGATAGTTAGAGAATAAATGAGGAGCTCAACAGTTTAATCTAAGCCCTCAGATGAAATAAGGTTAGAATTAGATAGTTTATACTTTAAAATAAAAATTGTTTTAGGGTTGCAAGCTCAAATGCAAATAATTCAAAAATGGTAGAATAAATGATGGGTAGGTAGAAAGAAGTTACACAAGGCATGAATAAAACATCATCTGGCAAAATTACTAGTTTCCTTTCCCTCAAAGTATTCCAGTATTCAAAACCTTCAGTCATAAAGGCTTAGAGCCTTTCTTTGACTTTTGTTGGGATCGGACCCAAGGCTTAATTACTGATTGGCACTAAGTATTGGATTCCCTTCATTAAAACCCTTTTCCTCAATAGCACACCCTTTTCCTAAGATAAAATCCCTTTTCCTAAGTTAAAACACCTTTTTTGCTTAGGAAAAGTAAAAATCCCTTTAAATAATTTCCATTTCATTCAATAACCCACAAAAATGCATTAGCCTAAGTATTAAGTGTGAAATGCTTAAAATGGGGCCACCACTATTCGCGCCCAAACACTTAACTTACACTTTACTTAGTGCATTTTGTGTATTTCTGCTTATTCATTTCATATTAACACTTAAATTATATATTAATTCCATTATAAACCTTCCCCCTGTAATTACATTAATTCATTTTATTACATATCCCAACCCACATTTTTATGTTATTCTATGGTTTAATTACTCCACGTGACAATTACCCCGCTCCCCATAGGTTTAAAACATATATTTTATATTAATCCGCCAGAAGGTTTACATTACACATGGATATACTCCATTTGATGTGTAAAAAATATTAAACCTACCTATCCCGCTTATCCATTTAACACTAAATTTTTATGTTAAAAACATCATTTCAACATACAACATTGAGCCCCGCTGCATGAAATATCCCGGGCCCCATGCCCATCTACCCCATAACTCCACCAATTGATCTCGACCGTTCGCATTCTTCCTGGCAGATCTAAAGGCCCATAACCCATATCACAAATTTAATAGCGCGCTCATTAAACAAAATAAAATTTGTGATATGGGCAGTTTTAACCTTCCCTCTCTGTTGGGACTCAGAAATGTCATATTTTCATCCACCTTTCCCTTCACTATTCCTTACATTTCATCATCCCATTAACCTTTCATCATATCATTTTCATAAATACATTTGGGTTTCACCTTCTTATTTTCCACTTTATTCATTTTTGTATTATAAGTGAATTTATGATTAAATATTAGAAAATATACATGTTTTTATATATATCTCAAGAATGTGTGAGCTTTGTGATGTGTAGGAGATATGTGAAGGATTAATTCCAAGAGACTTCTCAAATATCTCCTCCACCATTTTAAGGAGATAATTATTCAAGCCTATTCCTAAGGAGAGGATCATGGAGGATTTGGTTGGCATATCTTATCCAAGATATGTCAGAAATGTGTGGAGGATTTGAAGGGATCATATCTTCTAATAATGGAAAAGTCGTTGAGAGTGGTTGAGAGAATAGTGAATTTGTCATTATGAGATGGTTATCTTCTTCGTGTATATAAGAGAGTGCTCTCTCTTCATTTTCATAAGTTTTTTAGTTTTAAGAGATAGTCTTGTAATTAGGAGAAGGGGATTCTTAGCTTTGATTCATATTATTTTATTGTTACGCTTTCATGATTTTTCATTTGATTCTTGTAATGTAATTTGAGATAGCTTTATTGTTGTGAGCTCACATATTTTGTTCGTCATTCAACTCTTCACATGTTGTATTGATTTTCCCTTATGCAATTTCCTGCTTTCCTAGTTAGTGTTTCAATGCCTTCCTAGATTAATTTGATTTCAGTAATTTAGATTAGATTAGATTAGATTAGTTCCACTTCGGTCCTTAATTTATAGTGCATGTGCTTTGTAAGTCTACAAACCTCGGATTGACAAATTAAATAGTTGGGCAAGTACTACAACATAATTAAACGACAATATTTTCACCCAACACTCTCCTTCATGCGTCATAAACCTACTGGATCGCATCTATTTGCATAAAACTATTTACCACCTTTTATTGATGTGATAAACCACTGGCGGTAATATCCTCCATCTCGAAAGCATTATCCATTTTCCACCCCTGCGATAAATCGCTTGCTCGCCCCTGCACAAATGCATTAAATCATTCTCTACTGTGATAAGCCATTGTTCCACTTTGAGCTAAAGGAAATAAAGCAATGAAAATATCGAACCATTGTGGAAATATCTGTGCCATTTTTGAAAAAACATACTCACTCTGTTCTGTGGTAAACTATTATAGCCTCGCACCAATGTATTAAGCTATTTTGAGGTTCAGAACCCATCTGTACCCTTTTTCCCACACCTCTGTGAAATTGCGAGAAAACCCCTGCTATGGCTAGAACTCCTTTCACTGTATTCCCTGTTCCCTAAAATCATTATTGGCTTCCCTTGCAGACTTGGATTTGATTAATGAAATGTTTTTTTTGTAGGTTATTGGAAAAATAATAATTTGGATAAACAACTTAATAGTAGTTAAAGACCTGTTTACTCCAAGAATTCATAAGGAAATGAGTTCGAATTGTTTTCCTAAAACAAGAAGATTTCATACAGTAGTAGAATAGAATGAATAAATTTACACAAATGGTCAAAATAGAGGATGAAAACATTTCCATCAACAACTGTCCAAGACATATTATACTCACTTTTATTGCAAAAGGTAAAAGTGAAAAGGTAACAAAGTAGTCAAGGTAAAACAGTAAAAGTAAATATGGAGGTAGTAATGGTTAAATAGAGATGAAAACACTTTCACCATCAACAAAGAAGTTTATCCTAAGTAAAAGTCAAAACAGTTAAATAACAATAAGGTTAAAATATGAAAACAGAGCATGAAGGGACATTTTTGCAAAAATTTCCTATTTAAGTCATAGTTTTTCAGAAACTATTGTGTCCAATCTAAGATGAATTTTGACAAACGGGAGGAGGTTTATGTTCTGAATATGCTAAGCTACAAAAATGTATCTCACTTTATGCACATGTATTACGGAATGGGAGATACATGCACATATTCACAGCCTATTTTTGGGACTGTACAAAGTTTTGTTTTACACATATTTCTGCAGAGCCTACTTTGAACATCTGGAATTGAATTTTCGGAAACTGAGAGAGGTTTATCTCAGCAACATATTTATCTACAAAAAATTCTTTCACTTTTTACATATCTATTTCAGATTGAGATATACAAAGCTATCACTAAACCCCAATTTTGCAGAATTTCTGGAGAAAAATGCACAAAGGAAGGAGACAGTTAGTGACTTTGAAGCCTCATCATCAACCAAGAGTTGCTATCAAATTAAACTTTCTCTTATTTGTCACCACAAATTCATAAATATAGTGCCAAATAGATTCATTAGTTTTGAGTGTCCTTTATTTAAGCTCTATTTTTGAAAAACAGTTTGAGATATTTGTAAACCAATCTTGATATTTTTTCAAGATATTCTAGTTTAGAATTTGTATAAATACATCATCATTTGAAGTATTGAGTGTGGAATAAATTGTTGAAGTTTTATATAGTCATTTTTTTTGTACCTGAAGGGTTTCTTGTAGCAAGTTCAAGTAGAAGACTGAATCAAAACCATAGAGTATCATATTTCAGGATTCATGTGAACAACCATTGAAGTGAAGTACTTTCTTCTGCCATTGTTTATCTTCTTATGTTTTACATTCTTTCATAAATGTGTTCTAAATTTGAATTATAAATCAGGAATATTATTACAAGATTTTTTAAAAGCACTTTGTCTTGAACTATTTATAATTTCTATGTTCTCAGTTGATTTCCAGAGTAGGGAACCCTTAATTGCTCCCTTTTTCAAATGACCTCTCTCTTCTCTTTCCTTATTTAGATCAAAGAATTCTTAACTACTCTTTGTCTCGATTAATCCACTTCAACAATCAGCCTTCAAAGATATTTAGTGACTTGTCTATCTTGCCCTAAAAATATTTGTCTTTTGATCTTGATCTTGAGCTGTATGCTTGACATATTGACTACTTTTGCCCAATGGAAAATCAGATTTATTACTATCCATCTCTTTAAGTGATTTTTCCCACCAACCAAACCAAATCTTAAAAACAAATTTTCCTTATAACTAGCCTAAAATCAAACATTAAAACAAAGTTAAATCTTATAGAGAGAGCCCTCTCTGAACCCTCGGAAGGCTAGATCCTAGAGTTTAAAATTAGGTTTGTGGTTACCTCAGAATATTTATTTCTTTAACCTTGAGATATTACTGAGTGATAACACCATCCTCTAACATTTCTGCAACCATATGTTCAATTTCGCTCTTTTGGACATAAGGATATCTATAAGGCCTAATGTTTGGAAGAACACTTCCTGGAATCAAATGAATAGCATGATCATGATCATGAATAGGTGGGAGTCCTTTGGAAGTTTCAAAAACCTTGGAATGATTGTCCAAGACATTTTGTAGATTCGGAGAAATAGATTATTTTGATGTTGGAACTTCTAGTGAACATAATTTTGCAATTACACCTCCTTTTTATTTCTTCAAAAGATTTTCCATGACATTAGAGCTTATTATCTTTCTGGGCTTCCCTGTGATACCCTTAATTCAACTTCCTTTCCTTTTGAAAAAAAAATCAAGAAAAATTCTTGAAAATTAAAAGCTACCATCCCCAAAAATTGTAACCATTGTACTCCTAGTACAACATCAACACCTCCCATTAGAATGGAAAGCATTGGAATATTCAATACATATTCCCCCATGGTTAGCTTGATATTATGGAATTTTCTAGAGATATTTATAGTCCCTCTATTTGCAACCATCACTTGACACTCTGGTGCTGCGTATAGGAAGCAATTCAATTCCTTGGCTACCTTACAATGAATAAATTTATGGGTACTACCTAAATCAATCAACACTATTACATCTTTCTTCTTGATATGTCCTTATATCTTGAGAGTTTGAGAAGTGGTAATTCCTGCCAATGCATTACAAGATATGGTCGGACTCATTTCATATTTCTCTAGGGTTGGTTCATGGTGTATATCCTCTTCATTTGAAGTTTTCTCTTCGTTCATTTTCTTCCTCTCTTCACAATATATGTAAAATAATTTCTTCTCACACACTTATGACCTTTAGTGTATTTTTTATCACAACCGTAGAAAATCCCTTTCACTATTTTTCCTTCCTAATTCTTGTGGTGTCAATGTTGTGCACCTACTTCCAAAAATAGAAGAAAAGAGATATGAACGCCTTAGAAATAAGCCACTTTATAAAACCTAAATACATTACATGAATGAACAATTCTTGGATGATACAATTCACAAAACCTCCTTTCTATATATAGGAGTCCATGGGGCCATAATGTAATCCTAGTGGGCCACAATGTAATCCTAGCCGACCCAACAATAATAATTTAAGGGCACAATAATAACAAAATGGGGGTTACAAGGGTACAATAATAACAATAAGGGGGTTACACTAACAAAAATAAGGGACTATACTAGTAATATAGGGACCTAACATGCCCCTCTCCTTCAAAAAAGTGTTGTCCTCAACGCTTGAGTAGCTCTGGGTGCTTCTGTATAAAATTCTCATCTTCCCATGTAGAATCTTCAGTGGGTAAGTTCTTCCACTTGATGAGATACTCTGAAATTGATCGATTCCGTAGTTGTCGAGTTCTTTTTTCCATGACTGCTTCAGGTTCCAATATGATTTTCCCTTCCCCATCAAGTTCTGGCAATACTGTTTGAATTGGAATATTTTCACCTATAACCTTCTTTAAGCATGAAACATGGAAAACTGGATGTACTCGCGAAGAAGCAGGAAGCTCCAATTTGTATGCCATAGTACCAATCTTTTGCAACACCTTGTAAGGACCATAGTACTTTGGCGATAATTTATTATCCTTCTTAGCTTGCTCGAGGGACATTTGTTTATATGGTTGTAGCCGTAAAAATACCCAATCTCCTACATCAAAACTTCTCTCGCTGCGATGTTGATCTGCCTGTTGTTTCATTCGATTTGTGCCAAATTCAGGTTATCCTTTAAGAGTTGGAGAACTTCTTGCTGATGCTCGATGTGATCTTCCACTGCTTGAACCTTCGAATTTTCCCTTAAAGATGATGTGATGGATGGTGGATGATATCCATAAAGTGCCATCAATGGGGTCATTTTTGCTGCAGTATGGAAGGAAGTGTTATACCACCATTCAGCGAGAGGTAACCACTTGACCCATTGTGTTTGTTTATCAGATACAAAAAAACTAAGATATCCTTCCAAACATTTATTTACTATCTCAGTTTGACCATCAGATTGAGGATGATAAGATGAGCTATGAGCTAATTGAGCACCCAAACAAGAAAATAACTCCGTCCAAAAATTTCCCGTAAAAATGGGATCTCTGTCGCTCACAATAACCCTTGGGCTTCCATGTAGCTTTTGAATTCTGTCCACAAATGTAGTAGCAATTGTACTTGCTTTAAATGGATGAGATAATGCACAAAAGTGTGCATACTTGGTAAGTCTATCAACTACCACCATGATGACACTCTTTCCTTCGGACTTAGGTAAACCCGTGATAAAATCCATTGAAATCTCCTCCCAACGTTGACTTGGAATGGATAAAGGTTGTAGAAGTCCCGGGGTCTTAATTGTTTCCACTTTATTCTGCTGGCAAACCAAACATTCCGCCACAAAATTTTGAATACCAGATTTAAGGCCATCCCAAAAAAACTCTTTCTTCACCCTGTGGTAAGTTTTTAAAATTCCTTAGTGTCCTCCTAGAAGAGAAGTGTGCAATTCCAGAAGAATCTTTTGTTTTAGTTGGGAATTCTTAAAAATATATAAGCGATCTTTGTACCATAAGGAATCATTTTTCCAACTAAATGTATCAAATGTAATAGGATCTTGCTGCAACTTTTGAATGAGTGTCCATACATCTTTGTCCTTCTTCCATTCATCTCTTGCTTTGGTTATCCAATCTGGCTGGATAATAGAAATGGCACAAAGCAATGCTTCCACCTCTTCATTCTTTCTTGAGAGTGCATCTGCAACAACATTAAGCTTTCCTTTTTTGTAGATTATTCCAAAGTCATAACCCAACATCTTTGTGACCCATTTTTGCTGCTCTTCTGAAGATAGTCTTTGTTCCAAAAAGTGTTTAAGACTATCATGATCAGTTTTTACCTTGAAGTGTCTTCCCATTAGGTAAGCTCGCCATTTCTTTAGTGCATGCAGTATTGCTAACATTTCCTTCTCATAAATAGGTTTCTGTAAATACTTTCCTTTGATTGGACGACTTTCAAAAGCAATGGGTCTTCCTTCTTGCATTAAAACAACACCAATTCCATTTCCTAAGGCATCACATTCCACAATAAAGGCTTTTCTGAAGTCTGGCGTAGCTAAGACCGGTGCTAGGCACATTTCCTCTTTAAGATGTTCAAAGGCCTTAGTTGCTTCAGGAGTCCATGAAAATGCATCTTTCTTCAATAATGTTGTTAGAGGTGCTGCTATTCTCCCATAATTCTTAACAAACTTGTGATAATAGCCTGTTAACCCGAGAAATCCTCGCAACTGCTTTATCGTCTTGGGGACTTTCCATTCCTTAATGACTTTAATTTTGTTAGGGTCTACTTTAACACCCTCGTGAGATATAATATGACCCAGATATTCCACCTCTTGTACTCCAAAGAAACATTTGGATGTTTTTGCATATAATTGTTTCTCCTACAATAGTTTGAGCACCCTATCAACATGTTCAACATGATGCTTCCAAGACCTGTTGTAGATTAGTATATCATCAAAAAATACTAGCACAAATTTTCTAAGGAAGGGTTTGAAAATGGAATTCATCAACCCTTGAAATGTAGAAGGTGCATTGGTATGGCCAAAAGGCATGACCAAAAATTCATAATGACCCTCATGAGTTCGAAATGCTGTTTTTGGAATATCTTCAGTCTTCATTCTAATTTGATGATATCCTGAACTAAGATCCAACTTGGTAAAATAAATTGCTCCATGTAATTCATCCAATAATTCATCAATCACAGGAATGGGAAATTTATCTTTAATGGTGAGCTTATTGAGCTCCCTATAATCCGGACACATTCACCATGATCCATCCTTATTGTGTACCAATACTACAAGAGAAGAGAAAGAACATTGACTAGGTTGAATTATACCCGCCTCTAACATTTCTGCAATCATACGTTCAATTTCGCTCTTTTGGAAGTAAGGATATCTATAAGGCCTGATGTTTGGAGGAACACTTCCTGGAATCAAATGAATAGCATGATCATGATCACGAATAGGTGGGAGTCCTTTGGGAGCTTCAAACACCTTGGAATGATTGTCCAAGACTTGTTGGAGATCTGCAGAAATAGATGATTTTGATGTTGGAACTTCTAGTGAGCATAATTGTGCAATTACGGCTCGTTGTTCTTTCTTTAGAAGCTTTGTCATGACATTAGAGCTTATTATCCTTCCTGGCTTCCCTTCAATACCCCGTAATTCGACTTCCTTTCCTTCTGAAAAAAATTTCAAGAAAAGTTCCTGAAAATTAAAAGCTACAGTCCCCAAAGATTGTAACCATTGTACTCCTAGTACAACATCAGCACCTCCCATAGGAATGGAAAGCATTGGACTAGTCAGTACATATTCCCCATGGTTAGCTTGATATTATGGCATTTCCCAGAGCAATTTATAGTTCCTCCATTTGCAACCATCACTTGACATTCTGGTGTTGGGTATAGGAAACAATTTAATTCCTTGGCTACCTTACAATGAATAAAATTATGGGTGCCACCTGAATCAATCAACACTATTACCTTTTTCTTCTTGATCTGTCCTGCTATCTTGAGAGTTTGAGGAGTGGTAATTCCTGCCAGTGCATTACATGATATGGTCGGATTCATTTCTTCCTCTTCTATGGCTGGTTCCTGGTGTATATCCTCTTCTTTTTCATTTTCTTCTTCTTCACAATCTATGTAAAATAATTTCTTTTCAGCACACTTATGACCTTTAGTGTATTTGCTATCACAACTGTAGCAAAGCCCTTTTTCTTTTTTTTCTTCCAATTGTTGTGGTGTCAACCTTGTAGGTTGTGGAAATCTAGGCGTAGCAACACTTCCTTCTTTATAGAATTGAGTGGTAGGCTTCCTTGTCGCCATTATTTTACATTCAACTTTTCTTGCTAACCTGAATGCCTTCTCCAATGAATCCGGTTCCAAAACACGAACTTCATGTTGGATGTTATCCTTTAAAGTGCCTATGAAGAGATCGATCCTGTGTTCCTCTGGAATATCAGTTACCCTTATATTCAATTTTTGGAAGTCCTCAATGTGCTACCCCACTAAACCCTTTTGTTTGAGATTTATCAATTGGCTAAAGAAGTGTTGCTCTTTGTATCCTCATAATGTGCTATCATTTCCTCCGTAAAAATTGACCAAGTGACAATTTTTTTACGGGAGCAAAGCCATCGATACCATACAAATGTATTTTGTTCTAAATGTAAAGTTGCAATGCGTACCTTTTGTGTGTTTTGCACGCTATGGAGATCAAAATATTGCTCCATCTGTAGTATCCATGTTACAGGATCCTTTCCATCAAACTTCCTCATATCCATCTTTGGAATATGGTGGTTCTTCCCGCCAACATTGGAGTTTATGAAATCACAATTAACATTTATTTTGTTCTCATCATGAGGTTCTTCTACTATCTTTTCACCATTAGGAAACCTTTCTTGTATAAACTTTGTCAAACCTTCCATGTCCGCTTTTAGAAAATTCTTCATGTTTTCCATTTTCTCATCGATCTTAGCTTCCATGTCATCAATCTTAGCTTCCATGCCCACTTCCATGCCATCCATATTAGCTTCCAAACCAATCATCTTAGCTTCCACGCCTTTCTTCAAACCATCCATCTTAGTTTCCACGCCTTTCTTCAAAACTTCCATTTCATTTTTTGTTGTTCTTTGCTAGAGCGAAATTTGCTCTTGTAATTTTGATATGTCATGTTGCCATTCTTCATCTTCATGAGTCATAGTAGAGCCTTCTGAAGGCTTAATGGGTGTTGAATTATTTTTAGGGGCCATTTTAGAATCCAATACTGATATCTATTCTACAATATGCCCTTTGGATCAATTTAACTTGATTATTCAAACAAGACTTGTGCAATTTGAAAAAAAATACACACCTTTTTCTTGCTTTGAGGAGCTCGATATTGAAATTGTATTATCTCTGTGATTGCAGATCTTCAATATTTGAAATTCAGCACTGTGGTAGCCCTCTGAATTTTCTTTTTAATGCCACAGGTATGACCTGATTTGGATTCTCCAAGACAAAGTTGTGTCCAATCTCCCACAATGACCTAATTATGGACTGGTTCAGTAGAGCGAACTTGTACGACTTTCCACGTGTCACTGTTTCATCCTTTGTCTCTGAAATTGATAGAAAATAAACTACAGTCTGTGTACTTGCGACCACTTTTTACGGCACTCAAATCCGATGCCCAGAGAGAGAGTTACTGAACTTTTCCCACGATCACCTCTTTGAGATGCAATTCAGGAGCCTGAAAAAGCACTACCTTCCACAGATCATATCTCCAAAAATATTACGAACCAAGCTCTGAAATTTTTTGACAAATTTCTTCAGGATTTCAGCTTCTCACCATACACATTTTAGATTCTGAAACTTTGTAGAACACATTTTATAGCGAAAATTCCACGATGACGTGTTTAGGATCTTGAAAAAAGACCTAACTTCCACAAATGATATCTCTGAAAATATTGCGAACCAAGCTCTGAACTTTTTAGACAACCTTCCTCAAGATTTCAGCTTCACACCCTAAAAATTTCAGCTTATGAAGCTTCGTAGAAAAAACGTTATAGCGCAAATTCCACGATGACCTGTTTGGAGCAGCGAAACCCTAGAATCCAAAGCCTCTGATACCAAATGTTGTGTAACCAGCTTCAAAAATAGAAGAAAAGAGATATAAACGCCTTATAAATAAGCCACTTCGAGGGGGAAACCTCCAATACATTACATGAATGAACAATTCTTGGATGATACAAATTAGAAAACCTCCTTTCTATATATAGGATTCCATGGGGCCACAATGTAATCCTAGCCACCTAACAATAATAATTTAAGGGCACAATAATAACAATATGGGGGTTACAAGGGTACAATAATAACAATAAGGGGGTTACACTAACAACAATAAGGGACTATACTAGTAATATAGGGACCTA